>CAWUHG010000004.1:0-25472 GCA_963921985.1 Agrilus biguttatus | reverse complement strand
AAGAGCAGATTTCAATGCATAGAGGGACGTTATTTCAGTTTCAAAATCAATTTCTAAATGCCTTAAAACTGGTCGTAAAAAGTACCTATTTTTGAAATTTTATTAAAACATGCATCGTTTTTCTACGCTTTATCTGGCTTACCCTTCCATATATTTAAACGCGGTTTGTTGCATCGGAAAGAGCAGATTTCAATGCATAGAGGGACGTTATTTCAGTTTCAAAATCAATTTCTAAATGCCTTAAAACTGGTCGTAAAAAGTACCTATTTTTGAAATTTTATTAAAACATGCATCGTTTTTCTACGCTTTATCTGGCTTACCCTTCCATATATTTAAACGCGGTTTGTTGCATCGGAAAGAGCAGATTTCAATGCATAGAGGGACGTTATTTCAGTTTCAAAATCAATTTCTAAATGCCTTAAAACTGGTCGTAAAAAGTACCTATTTTTGAAATTTTATTAAAACATGCATCGTTTTTCTACGCTTTATCTGGCTTACCCTTCCATATATTTAAACGCGGTTTGTTGCATCGGAAAGAGCAGATTTCAATGCATAGAGGGACGTTATTTCAGTTTCAAAATCAATTTCTAAATGCCTTAAAACTGGTCGTAAAAAGTACCTATTTTTGAAATTTTATTAAAACATGCATCGTTTTTCTACGCTTTATCTGGCTTACCCTTCCATATATTTAAACGCGGTTTGTTGCATCGGAAAGAGCAGATTTCAATGCATAGAGGGACGTTATTTCAGTTTCAAAATCAATTTCTAAATGCCTTAAAACTGGTCGTAAAAAGTACCTATTTTTGAAATTTTATTAAAACATGCATCGTTTTTCTACGCTTTATCTGGCTTACCCTTCCATATATTTAAACGCGGTTTGTTGCATCGGAAAGAGCAGATTTCAATGCATAGAGGGACGTTATTTCAGTTTCAAAATCAATTTCTAAATGCCTTAAAACTGGTCGTAAAAAGTACCTATTTTTGAAATTTTATTAAAACATGCATCGTTTTTCTACGCTTTATCTGGCTTACCCTTCCATATATTTAAACGCGGTTTGTTGCATCGGAAAGAGCAGATTTCAATGCATAGAGGGACGTTATTTCAGTTTCAAAATCAATTTCTAAATGCCTTAAAACTGGTCGTAAAAAGTACCTATTTTTGAAATTTTATTAAAACATGCATCGTTTTTCTACGCTTTATCTGGCTTACCCTTCCATATATTTAAACGCGGTTTGTTGCATCGGAAAGAGCAGATTTCAATGCATAGAGGGACGTTATTTCAGTTTCAAAATCAATTTCTAAATGCCTTAAAACTGGTCGTAAAAAGTACCTATTTTTGAAATTTTATTAAAACATGCATCGTTTTTCTACGCTTTATCTGGCTTACCCTTCCATATATTTAAACGCGGTTTGTTGCATCGGAAAGAGCAGATTTCAATGCATAGAGGGACGTTATTTCAGTTTCAAAATCAATTTCTAAATGCCTTAAAACTGGTCGTAAAAAGTACCTATTTTTGAAATTTTATTAAAACATGCATCGTTTTTCTACGCTTTATCTGGCTTACCCTTCCATATATTTAAACGCGGTTTGTTGCATCGGAAAGAGCAGATTTCAATGCATAGAGGGACGTTATTTCAGTTTCAAAATCAATTTCTAAATGCCTTAAAACTGGTCGTAAAAAGTACCTATTTTTGAAATTTTATTAAAACATGCATCGTTTTTCTACGCTTTATCTGGCTTACCCTTCCATATATTTAAACGCGGTTTGTTGCATCGGAAAGAGCAGATTTCAATGCATAGAGGGACGTTATTTCAGTTTCAAAATCAATTTCTAAATGCCTTAAAACTGGTCGTAAAAAGTACCTATTTTTGAAATTTTATTAAAACATGCATCGTTTTTCTACGCTTTATCTGGCTTACCCTTCCATATATTTAAACGCGGTTTGTTGCATCGGAAAGAGCAGATTTCAATGCATAGAGGGACGTTATTTCAGTTTCAAAATCAATTTCTAAATGCCTTAAAACTGGTCGTAAAAAGTACCTATTTTTGAAATTTTATTAAAACATGCATCGTTTTTCTACGCTTTATCTGGCTTACCCTTCCATATATTTAAACGCGGTTTGTTGCATCGGAAAGAGCAGATTTCAATGCATAGAGGGACGTTATTTCAGTTTCAAAATCAATTTCTAAATGCCTTAAAACTGGTCGTAAAAAGTACCTATTTTTGAAATTTTATTAAAACATGCATCGTTTTTCTACGCTTTATCTGGCTTACCCTTCCATATATTTAAACGCGGTTTGTTGCATCGGAAAGAGCAGATTTCAATGCATAGAGGGACGTTATTTCAGTTTCAAAATCAATTTCTAAATGCCTTAAAACTGGTCGTAAAAAGTACCTATTTTTGAAATTTTATTAAAACATGCATCGTTTTTCTACGCTTTATCTGGCTTACCCTTCCATATATTTAAACGCGGTTTGTTGCATCGGAAAGAGCAGATTTCAATGCATAGAGGGACGTTATTTCAGTTTCAAAATCAATTTCTAAATGCCTTAAAACTGGTCGTAAAAAGTACCTATTTTTGAAATTTTATTAAAACATGCATCGTTTTTCTACGCTTTATCTGGCTTACCCTTCCATATATTTAAACGCGGTTTGTTGCATCGGAAAGAGCAGATTTCAATGCATAGAGGGACGTTATTTCAGTTTCAAAATCAATTTCTAAATGCCTTAAAACTGGTCGTAAAAAGTACCTATTTTTGAAATTTTATTAAAACATGCATCGTTTTTCTACGCTTTATCTGGCTTACCCTTCCATATATTTAAACGCGGTTTGTTGCATCGGAAAGAGCAGATTTCAATGCATAGAGGGACGTTATTTCAGTTTCAAAATCAATTTCTAAATGCCTTAAAACTGGTCGTAAAAAGTACCTATTTTTGAAATTTTATTAAAACATGCATCGTTTTTCTACGCTTTATCTGGCTTACCCTTCCATATATTTAAACGCGGTTTGTTGCATCGGAAAGAGCAGATTTCAATGCATAGAGGGACGTTATTTCAGTTTCAAAATCAATTTCTAAATGCCTTAAAACTGGTCGTAAAAAGTACCTATTTTTGAAATTTTATTAAAACATGCATCGTTTTTCTACGCTTTATCTGGCTTACCCTTCCATATATTTAAACGCGGTTTGTTGCATCGGAAAGAGCAGATTTCAATGCATAGAGGGACGTTATTTCAGTTTCAAAATCAATTTCTAAATGCCTTAAAACTGGTCGTAAAAAGTACCTATTTTTGAAATTTTATTAAAACATGCATCGTTTTTCTACGCTTTATCTGGCTTACCCTTCCATATATTTAAACGCGGTTTGTTGCATCGGAAAGAGCAGATTTCAATGCATAGAGGGACGTTATTTCAGTTTCAAAATCAATTTCTAAATGCCTTAAAACTGGTCGTAAAAAGTACCTATTTTTGAAATTTTATTAAAACATGCATCGTTTTTCTACGCTTTATCTGGCTTACCCTTCCATATATTTAAACGCGGTTTGTTGCATCGGAAAGAGCAGATTTCAATGCATAGAGGGACGTTATTTCAGTTTCAAAATCAATTTCTAAATGCCTTAAAACTGGTCGTAAAAAGTACCTATTTTTGAAATTTTATTAAAACATGCATCGTTTTTCTACGCTTTATCTGGCTTACCCTTCCATATATTTAAACGCGGTTTGTTGCATCGGAAAGAGCAGATTTCAATGCATAGAGGGACGTTATTTCAGTTTCAAAATCAATTTCTAAATGCCTTAAAACTGGTCGTAAAAAGTACCTATTTTTGAAATTTTATTAAAACATGCATCGTTTTTCTACGCTTTATCTGGCTTACCCTTCCATATATTTAAACGCGGTTTGTTGCATCGGAAAGAGCAGATTTCAATGCATAGAGGGACGTTATTTCAGTTTCAAAATCAATTTCTAAATGCCTTAAAACTGGTCGTAAAAAGTACCTATTTTTGAAATTTTATTAAAACATGCATCGTTTTTCTACGCTTTATCTGGCTTACCCTTCCATATATTTAAACGCGGTTTGTTGCATCGGAAAGAGCAGATTTCAATGCATAGAGGGACGTTATTTCAGTTTCAAAATCAATTTCTAAATGCCTTAAAACTGGTCGTAAAAAGTACCTATTTTTGAAATTTTATTAAAACATGCATCGTTTTTCTACGCTTTATCTGGCTTACCCTTCCATATATTTAAACGCGGTTTGTTGCATCGTAAAGAGCAGATTTCAATGCATAGAGGGACGTTATTTCAGTTTCAAAATCAATTTCTAAATGCCTTAAAACTGGTCGTAAAAAGTACCTATTTTTGAAATTTTATTAAAACATGCATCGTTTTTCTACGCTTTATCTGGCTTACCCTTCCATATATTTAAACGCGGTTTGTTGCATCGGAAAGAGCAGATTTCAATGCATAGAGGGACGTTATTTCAGTTTCAAAATCAATTTCTAAATGCCTTAAAACTGGTCGTAAAAAGTACCTATTTTTGAAATTTTATTAAAACATGCATCGTTTTTCTACGCTTTATCTGGCTTACCCTTCCATATATTTAAACGCGGTTTGTTGCATCGGAAAGAGCAGATTTCAATGCATAGAGGGACGTTATTTCAGTTTCAAAATCAATTTCTAAATGCCTTAAAACTGGTCGTAAAAAGTACCTATTTTTGAAATTTTATTAAAACATGCATCGTTTTTCTACGCTTTATCTGGCTTACCCTTCCATATATTTAAACGCGGTTTGTTGCATCGGAAAGAGCAGATTTCAATGCATAGAGGGACGTTATTTCAGTTTCAAAATCAATTTCTAAATGCCTTAAAACTGGTCGTAAAAAGTACCTATTTTTGAAATTTTATTAAAACATGCATCGTTTTTCTACGCTTTATCTGGCTTACCCTTCCATATATTTAAACGCGGTTTGTTGCATCGGAAAGAGCAGATTTCAATGCATAGAGGGACGTTATTTCAGTTTCAAAATCAATTTCTAAATGCCTTAAAACTGGTCGTAAAAAGTACCTATTTTTGAAATTTTATTAAAACATGCATCGTTTTTCTACGCTTTATCTGGCTTACCCTTCCATATATTTAAACGCGGTTTGTTGCATCGGAAAGAGCAGATTTCAATGCATAGAGGGACGTTATTTCAGTTTCAAAATCAATTTCTAAATGCCTTAAAACTGGTCGTAAAAAGTACCTATTTTTGAAATTTTATTAAAACATGCATCGTTTTTCTACGCTTTATCTGGCTTACCCTTCCATATATTTAAACGCGGTTTGTTGCATCGGAAAGAGCAGATTTCAATGCATAGAGGGACGTTATTTCAGTTTCAAAATCAATTTCTAAATGCCTTAAAACTGGTCGTAAAAAGTACCTATTTTTGAAATTTTATTAAAACATGCATCGTTTTTCTACGCTTTATCTGGCTTACCCTTCCATATATTTAAACGCGGTTTGTTGCATCGGAAAGAGCAGATTTCAATGCATAGAGGGACGTTATTTCAGTTTCAAAATCAATTTCTAAATGCCTTAAAACTGGTCGTAAAAAGTACCTATTTTTGAAATTTTATTAAAACATGCATCGTTTTTCTACGCTTTATCTGGCTTACCCTTCCATATATTTAAACGCGGTTTGTTGCATCGGAAAGAGCAGATTTCAATGCATAGAGGGACGTTATTTCAGTTTCAAAATCAATTTCTAAATGCCTTAAAACTGGTCGTAAAAAGTACCTATTTTTGAAATTTTATTAAAACATGCATCGTTTTTCTACGCTTTATCTGGCTTACCCTTCCATATATTTAAACGCGGTTTGTTGCATCGGAAAGAGCAGATTTCAATGCATAGAGGGACGTTATTTCAGTTTCAAAATCAATTTCTAAATGCCTTAAAACTGGTCGTAAAAAGTACCTATTTTTGAAATTTTATTAAAACATGCATCGTTTTTCTACGCTTTATCTGGCTTACCCTTCCATATATTTAAACGCGGTTTGTTGCATCGGAAAGAGCAGATTTCAATGCATAGAGGGACGTTATTTCAGTTTCAAAATCAATTTCTAAATGCCTTAAAACTGGTCGTAAAAAGTACCTATTTTTGAAATTTTATTAAAACATGCATCGTTTTTCTACGCTTTATCTGGCTTACCCTTCCATATATTTAAACGCGGTTTGTTGCATCGGAAAGAGCAGATTTCAATGCATAGAGGGACGTTATTTCAGTTTCAAAATCAATTTCTAAATGCCTTAAAACTGGTCGTAAAAAGTACCTATTTTTGAAATTTTATTAAAACATGCATCGTTTTTCTACGCTTTATCTGGCTTACCCTTCCATATATTTAAACGCGGTTTGTTGCATCGGAAAGAGCAGATTTCAATGCATAGAGGGACGTTATTTCAGTTTCAAAATCAATTTCTAGATGCCTTAAAACTGGTCGTAAAAAGTACCTATTTTTGAAATTTTATTAAAACATGCATCGTTTTTCTACGCTTTATCTGGCTTACCCTTCCATATATTTAAACGCGGTTTGTTGCATCGGAAAGAGCAGATTTCAATGCATAGAGGGACGTTATTTCAGTTTCAAAATCAATTTCTAAATGCCTTAAAACTGGTCGTAAAAAGTACCTATTTTTGAAATTTTATTAAAACATGCATCGTTTTTCTACGCTTTATCTGGCTCACCCTTCCATATATTTAAACGCGGTTTGTTGCATCGGAAAGAGCAGATTTCAATGCATAGAGGGACGTTATTTCAGTTTCAAAATCAATTTCTAGATGCCTTAAAACTGGTCGTAAAAAGTACCTATTTTTGAAATTTTATTAAAACATGCATCGTTTTTCTACGCTTTATCTGGCTTACCCTTCCATATATTTAAACGCGGTTTGTTGCATCGGAAAGAGCAGATTTCAATGCATAGAGGGACGTTATTTCAGTTTCAAAATCAATTTCTAAATGCCTTAAAACTGGTCGTAAAAAGTACCTATTTTTGAAATTTTATTAAAACATGCATCGTTTTTCTACGCTTTATCTGGCTTACCCTTCCATATATTTAAACGCGGTTTGTTGCATCGGAAAGAGCAGATTTCAATGCATAGAGGGACGTTATTTCAGTTTCAAAATCAATTTCTAAATGCCTTAAAACTGGTCGTAAAAAGTACCTATTTTTGAAATTTTATTAAAACATGCATCGTTTTTCTACGCTTTATCTGGCTCACCCTTCCATATATTTAAACGCGGTTTGTTGCATCGGAAAGAGCAGATTTCAATGCATAGAGGGACGTTATTTCAGTTTCAAAATCAATTTCTAGATGCCTTAAAACTGGTCGTAAAAAGTACCTATTTTTGAAATTTTATTAAAACATGCATCGTTTTTCTACGCTTTATCTGGCTTACCCTTCCATATATTTAAACGCGGTTTATTGCATCGGAAAGAGCAGATTTCAATGCATAGAGGGACGTTATTTCAGTTTCAAAATCAATTTCTAAATGCCTTAAAACTGGTCGTAAAAAGTACCTATTTTTGAAATTTTATTAAAACATGCATCGTTTTTCTACGCTTTATCTGGCTTACCCTTCCATATATTTAAACGCGGTTTGTTGCATCGGAAAGAGCAGATTTCAATGCATAGAGGGACGTTATTTCAGTTTCAAAATCAATTTCTAAATGCCTTAAAGTTGGTCGTAAAAAGTACCTATTTTTGAAATTTTATTAAAACATGCATCGTTTTTCTACGCTTTATCTGGCTTACCCTTCCATATATTTAAACGCGGTTTGTTGCATCGGAAAGAGCAGATTTCAATGCATAGAGGGACGTTATTTCAGTTTCAAAATCAATTTCTAAATGCCTTAAAACTGGTCGTAAAAAGTACCTATTTTTGAAATTTTATTAAAACATGCATCGTTTTTCTACGCTTTATCTGGCTCACCCTTCCATATATTTAAACGCGGTTTGTTGCATCGGAAAGAGCAGATTTCAATGCATAGAGGGACGTTATTTCAGTTTCAAAATCAATTTCTAAATGCCTTAAAACTGGTCGTAAAAAGTACCTATTTTTGAAATTTTATTAAAACATGCATCGTTTTTCTACGCTTTATCTGGCTTACCCTTCCATATATTTAAACGCGGTTTGTTGCATCGGAAAGAGCAGATTTCAATGCATAGAGGGACGTTATTTCAGTTTCAAAATCAATTTCTAAATGCCTTAAAACTGGTCGTAAAGAGTACCTATTTTTGAAATTTTATTAAAACATGCATCGTTTTTCTACGCTTTATCTGGCTCACCCTTCCATATATTTAAACGCGGTTTGTTGCATCGGAAAGAGCAGATTTCAATGCATAGAGGGACGTTATTTCAGTTTCAAAATCAATTTCTAAATGCCTTAAAACTGGTCGTAAAAAGTACCTATTTTTGAAATTTTATTAAAACATGCATCGTTTTTCTACGCTTTATCTGGCTTACCCTTCCATATATTTAAACGCGGTTTGTTGCATCGGAAAGAGCAGATTTCAATGCATAGAGGGACGTTATTTCAGTTTCAAAATCAATTTCTAAATGCCTTAAAACTGGTCGTAAAAAGTACCTATTTTTGAAATTTTATTAAAACATGCATCGTTTTTCTACGCTTTATCTGGCTTACCCTTCCATATATTTAAACGCGGTTTGTTGCATCGGAAAGAGCAGATTTCAATGCATAGAGGGACGTTATTTCAGTTTCAAAATCAATTTCTAAATGCCTTAAAACTGGTCGTAAAAAGTACCTATTTTTGAAATTTTATTAAAACATGCATCGTTTTTCTACGCTTTATCTGGCTTACCCTTCCATATATTTAAACGCGGTTTGTTGCATCGGAAAGAGCAGATTTCAATGCATAGAGGGACGTTATTTCAGTTTCAAAATCAATTTCTAAATGCCTTAAAACTGGTCGTAAAAAGTACCTATTTTTGAAATTTTATTAAAACATGCATCGTTTTTCTACGCTTTATCTGGCTTACCCTTCCATATATTTAAACGCGGTTTGTTGCATCGGAAAGAGCAGATTTCAATGCATAGAGGGACGTTATTTCAGTTTCAAAATCAATTTCTAAATGCCTTAAAACTGGTCGTAAAAAGTACCTATTTTTGAAATTTTATTAAAACATGCATCGTTTTTCTACGCTTTATCTGGCTCACCCTTCCATATATTTAAACGCGGTTTGTTGCATCGGAAAGAGCAGATTTCAATGCATAGAGGGACGTTATTTCAGTTTCAAAATCAATTTCTAAATGCCTTAAAACTGGTCGTAAAAAGTACCTATTTTTGAAATTTTATTAAAACATGCATCGTTTTTCTACGCTTTATCTGGCTTACCCTTCCATATATTTAAACGCGGTTTGTTGCATCGGAAAGAGCAGATTTCAATGCATAGAGGGACGTTATTTCAGTTTCAAAATCAATTTCTAAATGCCTTAAAACTGGTCGTAAAAAGTACCTATTTTTGAAATTTTATTAAAACATGCATCGTTTTTCTACGCTTTATCTGGCTTACCCTTCCATATATTTAAACGCGGTTTGTTGCATCGGAAAGAGCAGATTTCAATGCATAGAGGGACGTTATTTCAGTTTCAAAATCAATTTCTAAATGCCTTAAAACTGGTCGTAAAAAGTACCTATTTTTGAAATTTTATTAAAACATGCATCGTTTTTCTACGCTTTATCTGGCTTACCCTTCCATATATTTAAACGCGGTTTGTTGCATCGGAAAGAGCAGATTTCAATGCATAGAGGGACGTTATTTCAGTTTCAAAATCAATTTCTAAATGCCTTAAAACTGGTCGTAAAAAGTACCTATTTTTGAAATTTTATTAAAACATGCATCGTTTTTCTACGCTTTATCTGGCTTACCCTTCCATATATTTAAACGCGGTTTGTTGCATCGGAAAGAGCAGATTTCAATGCATAGAGGGACGTTATTTCAGTTTCAAAATCAATTTCTAAATGCCTTAAAACTGGTCGTAAAAAGTACCTATTTTTGAAATTTTATTAAAACATGCATCGTTTTTCTACGCTTTATCTGGCTTACCCTTCCATATATTTAAACGCGGTTTGTTGCATCGGAAAGAGCAGATTTCAATGCATAGAGGGACGTTATTTCAGTTTCAAAATCAATTTCTAAATGCCTTAAAACTGGTCGTAAAAAGTACCTATTTTTGAAATTTTATTAAAACATGCATCGTTTTTCTACGCTTTATCTGGCTTACCCTTCCATATATTTAAACGCGGTTTGTTGCATCGGAAAGAGCAGATTTCAATGCATAGAGGGACGTTATTTCAGTTTCAAAATCAATTTCTAAATGCCTTAAAACTGGTCGTAAAAAGTACCTATTTTTGAAATTTTATTAAAACATGCATCGTTTTTCTACGCTTTATCTGGCTTACCCTTCCATATATTTAAACGCGGTTTGTTGCATCGGAAAGAGCAGATTTCAATGCATAGAGGGACGTTATTTCAGTTTCAAAATCAATTTCTAAATGCCTTAAAACTGGTCGTAAAAAGTACCTATTTTTGAAATTTTATTAAAACATGCATCGTTTTTCTACGCTTTATCTGGCTTACCCTTCCATATATTTAAACGCGGTTTGTTGCATCGGAAAGAGCAGATTTCAATGCATAGAGGGACGTTATTTCAGTTTCAAAATCAATTTCTAAATGCCTTAAAACTGGTCGTAAAAAGTACCTATTTTTGAAATTTTATTAAAACATGCATCGTTTTTCTACGCTTTATCTGGCTTACCCTTCCATATATTTAAACGCGGTTTGTTGCATCGGAAAGAGCAGATTTCAATGCATAGAGGGACGTTATTTCAGTTTCAAAATCAATTTCTAAATGCCTTAAAACTGGTCGTAAAAAGTACCTATTTTTGAAATTTTATTAAAACATGCATCGTTTTTCTACGCTTTATCTGGCTTACCCTTCCATATATTTAAACGCGGTTTGTTGCATCGGAAAGAGCAGATTTCAATGCATAGAGGGACGTTATTTCAGTTTCAAAATCAATTTCTAAATGCCTTAAAACTGGTCGTAAAAAGTACCTATTTTTGAAATTTTATTAAAACATGCATCGTTTTTCTACGCTTTATCTGGCTTACCCTTCCATATATTTAAACGCGGTTTGTTGCATCGGAAAGAGCAGATTTCAATGCATAGAGGGACGTTATTTCAGTTTCAAAATCAATTTCTAAATGCCTTAAAACTGGTCGTAAAAAGTACCTATTTTTGAAATTTTATTAAAACATGCATCGTTTTTCTACGCTTTATCTGGCTTACCCTTCCATATATTTAAACGCGGTTTGTTGCATCGGAAAGAGCAGATTTCAATGCATAGAGGGACGTTATTTCAGTTTCAAAATCAATTTCTAAATGCCTTAAAACTGGTCGTAAAAAGTACCTATTTTTGAAATTTTATTAAAACATGCATCGTTTTTCTACGCTTTATCTGGCTTACCCTTCCATATATTTAAACGCGGTTTGTTGCATCGGAAAGAGCAGATTTCAATGCATAGAGGGACGTTATTTCAGTTTCAAAATCAATTTCTAAATGCCTTAAAACTGGTCGTAAAAAGTACCTATTTTTGAAATTTTATTAAAACATGCATCGTTTTTCTACGCTTTATCTGGCTTACCCTTCCATATATTTAAACGCGGTTTGTTGCATCGGAAAGAGCAGATTTCAATGCATAGAGGGACGTTATTTCAGTTTCAAAATCAATTTCTAAATGCCTTAAAACTGGTCGTAAAAAGTACCTATTTTTGAAATTTTATTAAAACATGCATCGTTTTTCTACGCTTTATCTGGCTTACCCTTCCATATATTTAAACGCGGTTTGTTGCATCGGAAAGAGCAGATTTCAATGCATAGAGGGACGTTATTTCAGTTTCAAAATCAATTTCTAAATGCCTTAAAACTGGTCGTAAAAAGTACCTATTTTTGAAATTTTATTAAAACATGCATCGTTTTTCTACGCTTTATCTGGCTCACCCTTCCATATATTTAAACGCGGTTTGTTGCATCGGAAAGAGCAGATTTCAATGCATAGAGGGACGTTATTTCAGTTTCAAAATCAATTTCTAGATGCCTTAAAACTGGTCGTAAAAAGTACCTATTTTTGAAATTTTATTAAAACATGCATCGTTTTTCTACGCTTTATCTGGCTTACCCTTCCATATATTTAAACGCGGTTTGTTGCATCGGAAAGAGCAGATTTCAATGCATAGAGGGACGTTATTTCAGTTTCAAAATCAATTTCTAAATGCCTTAAAACTGGTCGTAAAAAGTACCTATTTTTGAAATTTTATTAAAACATGCATCGTTTTTCTACGCTTTATCTGGCTTACCCTTCCATATATTTAAACGCGGTTTGTTGCATCGGAAAGAGCAGATTTCAATGCATAGAGGGACGTTATTTCAGTTTCAAAATCAATTTCTAAATGCCTTAAAACTGGTCGTAAAAAGTACCTATTTTTGAAATTTTATTAAAACATGCATCGTTTTTCTACGCTTTATCTGGCTCACCCTTCCATATATTTAAACGCGGTTTGTTGCATCGGAAAGAGCAGATTTCAATGCATAGAGGGACGTTATTTCAGTTTCAAAATCAATTTCTAGATGCCTTAAAACTGGTCGTAAAAAGTACCTATTTTTGAAATTTTATTAAAACATGCATCGTTTTTCTACGCTTTATCTGGCTTACCCTTCCATATATTTAAACGCGGTTTATTGCATCGGAAAGAGCAGATTTCAATGCATAGAGGGACGTTATTTCAGTTTCAAAATCAATTTCTAAATGCCTTAAAACTGGTCGTAAAAAGTACCTATTTTTGAAATTTTATTAAAACATGCATCGTTTTTCTACGCTTTATCTGGCTCACCCTTCCATATATTTAAACGCGGTTTGTTGCATCGGAAAGAGCAGATTTCAATGCATAGAGGGACGTTATTTCAGTTTCAAAATCAATTTCTAGATGCCTTAAAACTGGTCGTAAAAAGTACCTATTTTTGAAATTTTATTAAAACATGCATCGTTTTTCTACGCTTTATCTGGCTTACCCTTCCATATATTTAAACGCGGTTTGTTGCATCGGAAAGAGCAGATTTCAATGCATAGAGGGACGTTATTTCAGTTTCAAAATCAATTTCTAAATGCCTTAAAACTGGTCGTAAAAAGTACCTATTTTTGAAATTTTATTAAAACATGCATCGTTTTTCTACGCTTTATCTGGCTTACCCTTCCATATATTTAAACGCGGTTTGTTGCATCGGAAAGAGCAGATTTCAATGCATAGAGGGACGTTATTTCAGTTTCAAAATCAATTTCTAAATGCCTTAAAACTGGTCGTAAAAAGTACCTATTTTTGAAATTTTATTAAAACATGCATCGTTTTTCTACGCTTTATCTGGCTTACCCTTCCATATATTTAAACGCGGTTTGTTGCATCGGAAAGAGCAGATTTCAATGCATAGAGGGACGTTATTTCAGTTTCAAAATCAATTTCTAAATGCCTTAAAACTGGTCGTAAAAAGTACCTATTTTTGAAATTTTATTAAAACATGCATCGTTTTTCTACGCTTTATCTGGCTTACCCTTCCATATATTTAAACGCGGTTTGTTGCATCGGAAAGAGCAGATTTCAATGCATAGAGGGACGTTATTTCAGTTTCAAAATCAATTTCTAAATGCCTTAAAACTGGTCGTAAAAAGTACCTATTTTTGAAATTTTATTAAAACATGCATCGTTTTTCTACGCTTTATCTGGCTTACCCTTCCATATATTTAAACGCGGTTTGTTGCATCGGAAAGAGCAGATTTCAATGCATAGAGGGACGTTATTTCAGTTTCAAAATCAATTTCTAAATGCCTTAAAACTGGTCGTAAAAAGTACCTATTTTTGAAATTTTATTAAAACATGCATCGTTTTTCTACGCTTTATCTGGCTTACCCTTCCATATATTTAAACGCGGTTTGTTGCATCGGAAAGAGCAGATTTCAATGCATAGAGGGACGTTATTTCAGTTTCAAAATCAATTTCTAAATGCCTTAAAACTGGTCGTAAAAAGTACCTATTTTTGAAATTTTATTAAAACATGCATCGTTTTTCTACGCTTTATCTGGCTTACCCTTCCATATATTTAAACGCGGTTTGTTGCATCGGAAAGAGCAGATTTCAATGCATAGAGGGACGTTATTTCAGTTTCAAAATCAATTTCTAAATGCCTTAAAACTGGTCGTAAAAAGTACCTATTTTTGAAATTTTATTAAAACATGCATCGTTTTTCTACGCTTTATCTGGCTTACCCTTCCATATATTTAAACGCGGTTTGTTGCATCGGAAAGAGCAGATTTCAATGCATAGAGGGACGTTATTTCAGTTTCAAAATCAATTTCTAAATGCCTTAAAACTGGTCGTAAAAAGTACCTATTTTTGAAATTTTATTAAAACATGCATCGTTTTTCTACGCTTTATCTGGCTTACCCTTCCATATATTTAAACGCGGTTTGTTGCATCGGAAAGAGCAGATTTCAATGCATAGAGGGACGTTATTTCAGTTTCAAAATCAATTTCTAAATGCCTTAAAACTGGTCGTAAAAAGTACCTATTTTTGAAATTTTATTAAAACATGCATCGTTTTTCTACGCTTTATCTGGCTTACCCTTCCATATATTTAAACGCGGTTTGTTGCATCGGAAAGAGCAGATTTCAATGCATAGAGGGACGTTATTTCAGTTTCAAAATCAATTTCTAAATGCCTTAAAACTGGTCGTAAAAAGTACCTATTTTTGAAATTTTATTAAAACATGCATCGTTTTTCTACGCTTTATCTGGCTTACCCTTCCATATATTTAAACGCGGTTTGTTGCATCGGAAAGAGCAGATTTCAATGCATAGAGGGACGTTATTTCAGTTTCAAAATCAATTTCTAAATGCCTTAAAACTGGTCGTAAAAAGTACCTATTTTTGAAATTTTATTAAAACATGCATCGTTTTTCTACGCTTTATCTGGCTTACCCTTCCATATATTTAAACGCGGTTTGTTGCATCGGAAAGAGCAGATTTCAATGCATAGAGGGACGTTATTTCAGTTTCAAAATCAATTTCTAAATGCCTTAAAACTGGTCGTAAAAAGTACCTATTTTTGAAATTTTATTAAAACATGCATCGTTTTTCTACGCTTTATCTGGCTTACCCTTCCATATATTTAAACGCGGTTTGTTGCATCGGAAAGAGCAGATTTCAATGCATAGAGGGACGTTATTTCAGTTTCAAAATCAATTTCTAAATGCCTTAAAACTGGTCGTAAAAAGTACCTATTTTTGAAATTTTATTAAAACATGCATCGTTTTTCTACGCTTTATCTGGCTTACCCTTCCATATATTTAAACGCGGTTTGTTGCATCGGAAAGAGCAGATTTCAATGCATAGAGGGACGTTATTTCAGTTTCAAAATCAATTTCTAAATGCCTTAAAACTGGTCGTAAAAAGTACCTATTTTTGAAATTTTATTAAAACATGCATCGTTTTTCTACGCTTTATCTGGCTTACCCTTCCATATATTTAAACGCGGTTTGTTGCATCGGAAAGAGCAGATTTCAATGCATAGAGGGACGTTATTTCAGTTTCAAAATCAATTTCTAAATGCCTTAAAACTGGTCGTAAAAAGTACCTATTTTTGAAATTTTATTAAAACATGCATCGTTTTTCTACGCTTTATCTGGCTTACCCTTCCATATATTTAAACGCGGTTTGTTGCATCGGAAAGAGCAGATTTCAATGCATAGAGGGACGTTATTTCAGTTTCAAAATCAATTTCTAAATGCCTTAAAACTGGTCGTAAAAAGTACCTATTTTTGAAATTTTATTAAAACATGCATCGTTTTTCTACGCTTTATCTGGCTTACCCTTCCATATATTTAAACGCGGTTTGTTGCATCGGAAAGAGCAGATTTCAATGCATAGAGGGACGTTATTTCAGTTTCAAAATCAATTTCTAAATGCCTTAAAACTGGTCGTAAAAAGTACCTATTTTTGAAATTTTATTAAAACATGCATCGTTTTTCTACGCTTTATCTGGCTTACCCTTCCATATATTTAAACGCGGTTTGTTGCATCGGAAAGAGCAGATTTCAATGCATAGAGGGACGTTATTTCAGTTTCAAAATCAATTTCTAAATGCCTTAAAACTGGTCGTAAAAAGTACCTATTTTTGAAATTTTATTAAAACATGCATCGTTTTTCTACGCTTTATCTGGCTTACCCTTCCATATATTTAAACGCGGTTTGTTGCATCGGAAAGAGCAGATTTCAATGCATAGAGGGACGTTATTTCAGTTTCAAAATCAATTTCTAAATGCCTTAAAACTGGTCGTAAAAAGTACCTATTTTTGAAATTTTATTAAAACATGCATCGTTTTTCTACGCTTTATCTGGCTTACCCTTCCATATATTTAAACGCGGTTTGTTGCATCGGAAAGAGCAGATTTCAATGCATAGAGGGACGTTATTTCAGTTTCAAAATCAATTTCTAAATGCCTTAAAACTGGTCGTAAAAAGTACCTATTTTTGAAATTTTATTAAAACATGCATCGTTTTTCTACGCTTTATCTGGCTTACCCTTCCATATATTTAAACGCGGTTTGTTGCATCGGAAAGAGCAGATTTCAATGCATAGAGGGACGTTATTTCAGTTTCAAAATCAATTTCTAAATGCCTTAAAACTGGTCGTAAAAAGTACCTATTTTTGAAATTTTATTAAAACATGCATCGTTTTTCTACGCTTTATCTGGCTTACCCTTCCATATATTTAAACGCGGTTTGTTGCATCGGAAAGAGCAGATTTCAATGCATAGAGGGACGTTATTTCAGTTTCAAAATCAATTTCTAAATGCCTTAAAACTGGTCGTAAAAAGTACCTATTTTTGAAATTTTATTAAAACATGCATCGTTTTTCTACGCTTTATCTGGCTTACCCTTCCATATATTTAAACGCGGTTTGTTGCATCGGAAAGAGCAGATTTCAATGCATAGAGGGACGTTATTTCAGTTTCAAAATCAATTTCTAAATGCCTTAAAACTGGTCGTAAAAAGTACCTATTTTTGAAATTTTATTAAAACATGCATCGTTTTTCTACGCTTTATCTGGCTTACCCTTCCATATATTTAAACGCGGTTTGTTGCATCGGAAAGAGCAGATTTCAATGCATAGAGGGACGTTATTTCAGTTTCAAAATCAATTTCTAAATGCCTTAAAACTGGTCGTAAAAAGTACCTATTTTTGAAATTTTATTAAAACATGCATCGTTTTTCTACGCTTTATCTGGCTTACCCTTCCATATATTTAAACGCGGTTTGTTGCATCGGAAAGAGCAGATTTCAATGCATAGAGGGACGTTATTTCAGTTTCAAAATCAATTTCTAAATGCCTTAAAACTGGTCGTAAAAAGTACCTATTTTTGAAATTTTATTAAAACATGCATCGTTTTTCTACGCTTTATCTGGCTTACCCTTCCATATATTTAAACGCGGTTTGTTGCATCGGAAAGAGCAGATTTCAATGCATAGAGGGACGTTATTTCAGTTTCAAAATCAATTTCTAAATGCCTTAAAACTGGTCGTAAAAAGTACCTATTTTTGAAATTTTATTAAAACATGCATCGTTTTTCTACGCTTTATCTGGCTTACCCTTCCATATATTTAAACGCGGTTTGTTGCATCGGAAAGAGCAGATTTCAATGCATAGAGGGACGTTATTTCAGTTTCAAAATCAATTTCTAAATGCCTTAAAACTGGTCGTAAAAAGTACCTATTTTTGAAATTTTATTAAAACATGCATCGTTTTTCTACGCTTTATCTGGCTTACCCTTCCATATATTTAAACGCGGTTTGTTGCATCGGAAAGAGCAGATTTCAATGCATAGAGGGACGTTATTTCAGTTTCAAAATCAATTTCTAAATGCCTTAAAACTGGTCGTAAAAAGTACCTATTTTTGAAATTTTATTAAAACATGCATCGTTTTTCTACGCTTTATCTGGCTTACCCTTCCATATATTTAAACGCGGTTTGTTGCATCGGAAAGAGCAGATTTCAATGCATAGAGGGACGTTATTTCAGTTTCAAAATCAATTTCTAAATGCCTTAAAACTGGTCGTAAAAAGTACCTATTTTTGAAATTTTATTAAAACATGCATCGTTTTTCTACGCTTTATCTGGCTTACCCTTCCATATATTTAAACGCGGTTTGTTGCATCGGAAAGAGCAGATTTCAATGCATAGAGGGACGTTATTTCAGTTTCAAAATCAATTTCTAAATGCCTTAAAACTGGTCGTAAAAAGTACCTATTTTTGAAATTTTATTAAAACATGCATCGTTTTTCTACGCTTTATCTGGCTTACCCTTCCATATATTTAAACGCGGTTTGTTGCATCGGAAAGAGCAGATTTCAATGCATAGAGGGACGTTATTTCAGTTTCAAAATCAATTTCTAAATGCCTTAAAACTGGTCGTAAAAAGTACCTATTTTTGAAATTTTATTAAAACATGCATCGTTTTTCTACGCTTTATCTGGCTTACCCTTCCATATATTTAAACGCGGTTTGTTGCATCGGAAAGAGCAGATTTCAATGCATAGAGGGACGTTATTTCAGTTTCAAAATCAATTTCTAAATGCCTTAAAACTGGTCGTAAAAAGTACCTATTTTTGAAATTTTATTAAAACATGCATCGTTTTTCTACGCTTTATCTGGCTTACCCTTCCATATATTTAAACGCGGTTTGTTGCATCGGAAAGAGCAGATTTCAATGCATAGAGGGACGTTATTTCAGTTTCAAAATCAATTTCTAAATGCCTTAAAACTGGTCGTAAAAAGTACCTATTTTTGAAATTTTATTAAAACATGCATCGTTTTTCTACGCTTTATCTGGCTTACCCTTCCATATATTTAAACGCGGTTTGTTGCATCGGAAAGAGCAGATTTCAATGCATAGAGGGACGTTATTTCAGTTTCAAAATCAATTTCTAAATGCCTTAAAACTGGTCGTAAAAAGTACCTATTTTTGAAATTTTATTAAAACATGCATCGTTTTTCTACGCTTTATCTGGCTTACCCTTCCATATATTTAAACGCGGTTTGTTGCATCGGAAAGAGCAGATTTCAATGCATAGAGGGACGTTATTTCAGTTTCAAAATCAATTTCTAAATGCCTTAAAACTGGTCGTAAAAAGTACCTATTTTTGAAATTTTATTAAAACATGCATCGTTTTTCTACGCTTTATCTGGCTTACCCTTCCATATATTTAAACGCGGTTTGTTGCATCGGAAAGAGCAGATTTCAATGCATAGAGGGACGTTATTTCAGTTTCAAAATCAATTTCTAAATGCCTTAAAACTGGTCGTAAAAAGTACCTATTTTTGAAATTTTATTAAAACATGCATCGTTTTTCTACGCTTTATCTGGCTTACCCTTCCATATATTTAAACGCGGTTTGTTGCATCGGAAAGAGCAGATTTCAATGCATAGAGGGACGTTATTTCAGTTTCAAAATCAATTTCTAAATGCCTTAAAACTGGTCGTAAAAAGTACCTATTTTTGAAATTTTATTAAAACATGCATCGTTTTTCTACGCTTTATCTGGCTTACCCTTCCATATATTTAAACGCGGTTTGTTGCATCGGAAAGAGCAGATTTCAATGCATAGAGGGACGTTATTTCAGTTTCAAAATCAATTTCTAAATGCCTTAAAACTGGTCGTAAAAAGTACCTATTTTTGAAATTTTATTAAAACATGCATCGTTTTTCTACGCTTTATCTGGCTTACCCTTCCATATATTTAAACGCGGTTTGTTGCATCGGAAAGAGCAGATTTCAATGCATAGAGGGACGTTATTTCAGTTTCAAAATCAATTTCTAAATGCCTTAAAACTGGTCGTAAAAAGTACCTATTTTTGAAATTTTATTAAAACATGCATCGTTTTTCTACGCTTTATCTGGCTTACCCTTCCATATATTTAAACGCGGTTTGTTGCATCGGAAAGAGCAGATTTCAATGCATAGAGGGACGTTATTTCAGTTTCAAAATCAATTTCTAAATGCCTTAAAACTGGTCGTAAAAAGTACCTATTTTTGAAATTTTATTAAAACATGCATCGTTTTTCTACGCTTTATCTGGCTTACCCTTCCATATATTTAAACGCGGTTTGTTGCATCGGAAAGAGCAGATTTCAATGCATAGAGGGACGTTATTTCAGTTTCAAAATCAATTTCTAAATGCCTTAAAACTGGTCGTAAAAAGTACCTATTTTTGAAATTTTATTAAAACATGCATCGTTTTTCTACGCTTTATCTGGCTTACCCTTCCATATATTTAAACGCGGTTTGTTGCATCGGAAAGAGCAGATTTCAATGCATAGAGGGACGTTATTTCAGTTTCAAAATCAATTTCTAAATGCCTTAAAACTGGTCGTAAAAAGTACCTATTTTTGAAATTTTATTAAAACATGCATCGTTTTTCTACGCTTTATCTGGCTTACCCTTCCATATATTTAAACGCGGTTTGTTGCATCGGAAAGAGCAGATTTCAATGCCTAGAGGGACGTTATTTCAGTTTCAAAATCAATTTCTAAATGCCTTAAAACTGGTCGTAAAAAGTACCTATTTTTGAAATTTTATTAAAACATGCATCGTTTTTCTACGCTTTATCTGGCTTACCCTTCCATATATTTAAACGCGGTTTGTTGCATCGGAAAGAGCAGATTTCAATGCATAGAGGGACGTTATTTCAGTTTCAAAATCAATTTCTAAATGCCTTAAAACTGGTCGTAAAAAGTACCTATTTTTGAAATTTTATTAAAACATGCATCGTTTTTCTACGCTTTATCTGGCTTACCCTTCCATATATTTAAACGCGGTTTGTTGCATCGGAAAGAGCAGATTTCAATGCATAGAGGGACGTTATTTCAGTTTCAAAATCAATTTCTAAATGCCTTAAAACTGGTCGTAAAAAGTACCTATTTTTGAAATTTTATTAAAACATGCATCGTTTTTCTACGCTTTATCTGGCTTACCCTTCCATATATTTAAACGCGGTTTGTTGCATCGGAAAGAGCAGATTTCAATGCATAGAGGGACGTTATTTCAGTTTCAAAATCAATTTCTAAATGCCTTAAAACTGGTCGTAAAAAGTACCTATTTTTGAAATTTTATTAAAACATGCATCGTTTTTCTACGCTTTATCTGGCTTACCCTTCCATATATTTAAACGCGGTTTGTTGCATCGGAAAGAGCAGATTTCAATGCATAGAGGGACGTTATTTCAGTTTCAAAATCAATTTCTAAATGCCTTAAAACTGGTCGTAAAAAGTACCTATTTTTGAAATTTTATTAAAACATGCATCGTTTTTCTACGCTTTATCTGGCTTACCCTTCCATATATTTAAACGCGGTTTGTTGCATCGGAAAGAGCAGATTTCAATGCATAGAGGGACGTTATTTCAGTTTCAAAATCAATTTCTAAATGCCTTAAAACTGGTCGTAAAAAGTACCTATTTTTGAAATTTTATTAAAACATGCATCGTTTTTCTACGCTTTATCTGGCTTACCCTTCCATATATTTAAACGCGGTTTGTTGCATCGGAAAGAGCAGATTTCAATGCATAGAGGGACGTTATTTCAGTTTCAAAATCAATTTCTAAATGCCTTAAAACTGGTCGTAAAAAGTACCTATTTTTGAAATTTTATTAAAACATGCATCGTTTTTCTACGCTTTATCTGGCTTACCCTTCCATATATTTAAACGCGGTTTGTTGCATCGGAAAGAGCAGATTTCAATGCATAGAGGGACGTTATTTCAGTTTCAAAATCAATTTCTAAATGCCTTAAAACTGGTCGTAAAAAGTACCTATTTTTGAAATTTTATTAAAACATGCATCGTTTTTCTACGCTTTATCTGGCTTACCCTTCCATATATTTAAACGCGGTTTGTTGCATCGGAAAGAGCAGATTTCAATGCATAGAGGGACGTTATTTCAGTTTCAAAATCAATTTCTAAATGCCTTAAAACTGGTCGTAAAAAGTACCTATTTTTGAAATTTTATTAAAACATGCATCGTTTTTCTACGCTTTATCTGGCTTACCCTTCCATATATTTAAACGCGGTTTGTTGCATCGGAAAGAGCAGATTTCAATGCATAGAGGGACGTTATTTCAGTTTCAAAATCAATTTCTAAATGCCTTAAAACTGGTCGTAAAAAGTACCTATTTTTGAAATTTTATTAAAACATGCATCGTTTTTCTACGCTTTATCTGGCTTACCCTTCCATATATTTAAACGCGGTTTGTTGCATCGGAAAGAGCAGATTTCAATGCATAGAGGGACGTTATTTCAGTTTCAAAATCAATTTCTAAATGCCTTAAAACTGGTCGTAAAAAGTACCTATTTTTGAAATTTTATTAAAACATGCATCGTTTTTCTACGCTTTATCTGGCTTACCCTTCCATATATTTAAACGCGGTTTGTTGCATCGGAAAGAGCAGATTTCAATGCATAGAGGGACGTTATTTCAGTTTCAAAATCAATTTCTAAATGCCTTAAAACTGGTCGTAAAAAGTACCTATTTTTGAAATTTTATTAAAACATGCATCGTTTTTCTACGCTTTATCTGGCTTACCCTTCCATATATTTAAACGCGGTTTGTTGCATCGGAAAGAGCAGATTTCAATGCATAGAGGGACGTTATTTCAGTTTCAAAATCAATTTCTAAATGCCTTAAAACTGGTCGTAAAAAGTACCTATTTTTGAAATTTTATTAAAACATGCATCGTTTTTCTACGCTTTATCTGGCTTACCCTTCCATATATTTAAACGCGGTTTGTTGCATCGGAAAGAGCAGATTTCAATGCATAGAGGGACGTTATTTCAGTTTCAAAATCAATTTCTAAATGCCTTAAAACTGGTCGTAAAAAGTACCTATTTTTGAAATTTTATTAAAACATGCATCGTTTTTCTACGCTTTATCTGGCTTACCCTTCCATATATTTAAACGCGGTTTGTTGCATCGGAAAGAGCAGATTTCAATGCATAGAGGGACGTTATTTCAGTTTCAAAATCAATTTCTAAATGCCTTAAAACTGGTCGTAAAAAGTACCTATTTTTGAAATTTTATTAAAACATGCATCGTTTTTCTACGCTTTATCTGGCTTACCCTTCCATATATTTAAACGCGGTTTGTTGCATCGGAAAGAGCAGATTTCAATGCATAGAGGGACGTTATTTCAGTTTCAAAATCAATTTCTAAATGCCTTAAAACTGGTCGTAAAAAGTACCTATTTTTGAAATTTTATTAAAACATGCATCGTTTTTCTACGCTTTATCTGGCTTACCCTTCCATATATTTAAACGCGGTTTGTTGCATCGGAAAGAGCAGATTTCAATGCATAGAGGGACGTTATTTCAGTTTCAAAATCAATTTCTAAATGCCTTAAAACTGGTCGTAAAAAGTACCTATTTTTGAAATTTTATTAAAACATGCATCGTTTTTCTACGCTTTATCTGGCTTACCCTTCCATATATTTAAACGCGGTTTGTTGCATCGGAAAGAGCAGATTTCAATGCATAGAGGGACGTTATTTCAGTTTCAAAATCAATTTCTAAATGCCTTAAAACTGGTCGTAAAAAGTACCTATTTTTGAAATTTTATTAAAACATGCATCGTTTTTCTACGCTTTATCTGGCTTACCCTTCCATATATTTAAACGCGGTTTGTTGCATCGGAAAGAGCAGATTTCAATGCATAGAGGGACGTTATTTCAGTTTCAAAATCAATTTCTAAATGCCTTAAAACTGGTCGTAAAAAGTACCTATTTTTGAAATTTTATTAAAACATGCATCGTTTTTCTACGCTTTATCTGGCTTACCCTTCCATATATTTAAACGCGGTTTGTTGCATCGGAAAGAGCAGATTTCAATGCATAGAGGGACGTTATTTCAGTTTCAAAATCAATTTCTAAATGCCTTAAAACTGGTCGTAAAAAGTACCTATTTTTGAAATTTTATTAAAACATGCATCGTTTTTCTACGCTTTATCTGGCTTACCCTTCCATATATTTAAACGCGGTTTGTTGCATCGGAAAGAGCAGATTTCAATGCATAGAGGGACGTTATTTCAGTTTCAAAATCAATTTCTAAATGCCTTAAAACTGGTCGTAAAAAGTACCTATTTTTGAAATTTTATTAAAACATGCATCGTTTTTCTACGCTTTATCTGGCTTACCCTTCCATATATTTAAACGCGGTTTGTTGCATCGGAAAGAGCAGATTTCAATGCATAGAGGGACGTTATTTCAGTTTCAAAATCAATTTCTAAATGCCTTAAAACTGGTCGTAAAAAGTACCTATTTTTGAAATTTTATTAAAACATGCATCGTTTTTCTACGCTTTATCTGGCTTACCCTTCCATATATTTAAACGCGGTTTGTTGCATCGGAAAGAGCAGATTTCAATGCATAGAGGGACGTTATTTCAGTTTCAAAATCAATTTCTAAATGCCTTAAAACTGGTCGTAAAAAGTACCTATTTTTGAAATTTTATTAAAACATGCATCGTTTTTCTACGCTTTATCTGGCTTACCCTTCCATATATTTAAACGCGGTTTGTTGCATCGGAAAGAGCAGATTTCAATGCATAGAGGGACGTTATTTCAGTTTCAAAATCAATTTCTAAATGCCTTAAAACTGGTCGTAAAAAGTACCTATTTTTGAAATTTTATTAAAACATGCATCGTTTTTCTACGCTTTATCTGGCTTACCCTTCCATATATTTAAACGCGGTTTGTTGCATCGGAAAGAGCAGATTTCAATGCATAGAGGGACGTTATTTCAGTTTCAAAATCAATTTCTAAATGCCTTAAAACTGGTCGTAAAAAGTACCTATTTTTGAAATTTTATTAAAACATGCATCGTTTTTCTACGCTTTATCTGGCTTACCCTTCCATATATTTAAACGCGGTTTGTTGCATCGGAAAGAGCAGATTTCAATGCATAGAGGGACGTTATTTCAGTTTCAAAATCAATTTCTAAATGCCTTAAAACTGGTCGTAAAAAGTACCTATTTTTGAAATTTTATTAAAACATGCATCGTTTTTCTACGCTTTATCTGGCTTACCCTTCCATATATTTAAACGCGGTTTGTTGCATCGGAAAGAGCAGATTTCAATGCATAGAGGGACGTTATTTCAGTTTCAAAATCAATTTCTAAATGCCTTAAAACTGGTCGTAAAAAGTACCTATTTTTGAAATTTTATTAAAACATGCATCGTTTTTCTACGCTTTATCTGGCTTACCCTTCCATATATTTAAACGCGGTTTGTTGCATCGGAAAGAGCAGATTTCAATGC
>CAWUHG010000003.1:0-97485 GCA_963921985.1 Agrilus biguttatus | reverse complement strand
GAAATAACGTCCCTCTATGCATTGAAATCTGCTCTTTCCGATGCAACAAACCGCGTTTAAATATATGGAAGGGTGAGCCAGATAAAGCGTAGAAAAACGATGCATGTTTTAATAAAATTTCAAAAATAGGTACTCTTTACGACCAGTTTTAAGGCATTTAGAAATTGATTTTGAAACTGAAATAACGTCCCTCTATGCATTGAAATCTGCTCTTTCCGATGCAACAAACCGCGTTTAAATATATGGAAGGGTAAGCCAGATAAAGCGTAGAAAAACGATGCATGTTTTAATAAAATTTCAAAAATAGGTACTTTTTACGACCAGTTTTAAGGCATTTAGAAATTGATTTTGAAACTGAAATAACGTCCCTCTATGCATTGAAATCTGCTCTTTCCGATGCAACAAACCGCGTTTAAATATATGGAAGGGTGAGCCAGATAAAGCGTAGAAAAACGATGCATGTTTTAATAAAATTTCAAAAATAGGTACTCTTTACGACCAGTTTTAAGGCATTTAGAAATTGATTTTGAAACTGAAATAACGTCCCTCTATGCATTGAAATCTGCTCTTTCCGATGCAACAAACCGCGTTTAAATATATGGAAGGGTAAGCCAGATAAAGCGTAGAAAAACGATGCATGTTTTAATAAAATTTCAAAAATAGGTACTTTTTACGACCAGTTTTAAGGCATTTAGAAATTGATTTTGAAACTGAAATAACGTCCCTCTATGCATTGAAATCTGCTCTTTCCGATGCAACAAACCGCGTTTAAATATATGGAAGGGTGAGCCAGATAAAGCGTAGAAAAACGATGCATGTTTTAATAAAATTTCAAAAATAGGTACTCTTTACGACCAGTTTTAAGGCATTTAGAAATTGATTTTGAAACTGAAATAACGTCCCTCTATGCATTGAAATCTGCTCTTTCCGATGCAACAAACCGCGTTTAAATATATGGAAGGGTAAGCCAGATAAAGCGTAGAAAAACGATGCATGTTTTAATAAAATTTCAAAAATAGGTACTTTTTACGACCAGTTTTAAGGCATTTAGAAATTGATTTTGAAACTGAAATAACGTCCCTCTATGCATTGAAATCTGCTCTTTCCGATGCAACAAACCGCGTTTAAATATATGGAAGGGTGAGCCAGATAAAGCGTAGAAAAACGATGCATGTTTTAATAAAATTTCAAAAATAGGTACTCTTTACGACCAGTTTTAAGGCATTTAGAAATTGATTTTGAAACTGAAATAACGTCCCTCTATGCATTGAAATCTGCTCTTTCCGATGCAACAAACCGCGTTTAAATATATGGAAGGGTAAGCCAGATAAAGCGTAGAAAAACGATGCATGTTTTAATAAAATTTCAAAAATAGGTACTTTTTACGACCAGTTTTAAGGCATTTAGAAATTGATTTTGAAACTGAAATAACGTCCCTCTATGCATTGAAATCTGCTCTTTCCGATGCAACAAACCGCGTTTAAATATATGGAAGGGTGAGCCAGATAAAGCGTAGAAAAACGATGCATGTTTTAATAAAATTTCAAAAATAGGTACTCTTTACGACCAGTTTTAAGGCATTTAGAAATTGATTTTGAAACTGAAATAACGTCCCTCTATGCATTGAAATCTGCTCTTTCCGATGCAACAGACCGCGTTTAAATATATGGAAGGGTAAGCCAGATAAAGCGTAGAAAAACGATGCATGTTTTAATAAAATTTCAAAAATAGGTACTTTTTACGACCAGTTTTAAGGCATTTAGAAATTGATTTTGAAACTGAAATAACGTCCCTCTATGCATTGAAATCTGCTCTTTCCGATGCAACAAACCGCGTTTAAATATATGGAAGGGTGAGCCAGATAAAGCGTAGAAAAACGATGCATGTTTTAATAAAATTTCAAAAATAGGTACTTTTTACGACCAGTTTTAAGGCATTTAGAAATTGATTTTGAAACTGAAATAACGTCCCTCTATGCATTGAAATCTGCTCTTTCCGATGCAACAAACCGCGTTTAAATATATGGAAGGGTAAGCCAGATAAAGCGTAGAAAAACGATGCATGTTTTAATAAAATTTCAAAAATAGGTACTTTTTACGACCAGTTTTAAGGCATTTAGAAATTGATTCTGAAACTGAAATAACGTCCCTCTATGCATTGAAATCTGCTCTTTCCGATGCAACAAACCGCGTTTAAATATATGGAAGGGTGAGCCAGATAAAGCGTAGAAAAACGATGCATGTTTTAATAAAATTTCAAAAATAGGTACTCTTTACGACCAGTTTTAAGGCATTTAGAAATTGATTTTGAAACTGAAATAACGTCCCTCTATGCATTGAAATCTGCTCTTTCCGATGCAACAAACCGCGTTTAAATATATGGAAGGGTAAGCCAGATAAAGCGTAGAAAAACGATGCATGTTTTAATAAAATTTCAAAAATAGGTACTTTTTACGACCAGTTTTAAGGCATTTAGAAATTGATTTTGAAACTGAAATAACGTCCCTCTATGCATTGAAATCTGCTCTTTCCGATGCAACAAACCGCGTTTAAATATATGGAAGGGTGAGCCAGATAAAGCGTAGAAAAACGATGCATGTTTTAATAAAATTTCAAAAATAGGTACTCTTTACGACCAGTTTTAAGGCATTTAGAAATTGATTTTGAAACTGAAATAACGTCCCTCTATGCATTGAAATCTGCTCTTTCCGATGCAACAAACCGCGTTTAAATATATGGAAGGGTAAGCCAGATAAAGCGTAGAAAAACGATGCATGTTTTAATAAAATTTCAAAAATAGGTACTTTTTACGACCAGTTTTAAGGCATTTAGAAATTGATTTTGAAACTGAAATAACGTCCCTCTATGCATTGAAATCTGCTCTTTCCGATGCAACAAACCGCGTTTAAATATATGGAAGGGTGAGCCAGATAAAGCGTAGAAAAACGATGCATGTTTTAATAAAATTTCAAAAATAGGTACTTTTTACGACCAGTTTTAAGGCATTTAGAAATTGATTTTGAAACTGAAATAACGTCCCTCTATGCATTGAAATCTGCTCTTTCCGATGCAACAGACCGCGTTTAAATATATGGAAGGGTAAGCCAGATAAAGCGTAGAAAAACGATGCATGTTTTAATAAAATTTCAAAAATAGGTACTTTTTACGACCAGTTTTAAGGCATTTAGAAATTGATTTTGAAACTGAAATAACGTCCCTCTATGCATTGAAATCTGCTCTTTCCGATGCAACAAACCGCGTTTAAATATATGGAAGGGTGAGCCAGATAAAGCGTAGAAAAACGATGCATGTTTTAATAAAATTTCAAAAATAGGTACTTTTTACGACCAGTTTTAAGGCATTTAGAAATTGATTTTGAAACTGAAATAACGTCCCTCTATGCATTGAAATCTGCTCTTTCCGATGCAACAAACCGCGTTTAAATATATGGAAGGGTAAGCCAGATAAAGCGTAGAAAAACGATGCATGTTTTAATAAAATTTCAAAAATAGGTACTTTTTACGACCAGTTTTAAGGCATTTAGAAATTGATTCTGAAACTGAAATAACGTCCCTCTATGCATTGAAATCTGCTCTTTCCGATGCAACAAACCGCGTTTAAATATATGGAAGGGTGAGCCAGATAAAGCGTAGAAAAACGATGCATGTTTTAATAAAATTTCAAAAATAGGTACTCTTTACGACCAGTTTTAAGGCATTTAGAAATTGATTTTGAAACTGAAATAACGTCCCTCTATGCATTGAAATCTGCTCTTTCCGATGCAACAAACCGCGTTTAAATATATGGAAGGGTGAGCCAGATAAAGCGTAGAAAAACGATGCATGTTTTAATAAAATTTCAAAAATAGGTACTTTTTACGACCAGTTTTAAGGCATTTAGAAATTGATTTTGAAACTGAAATAACGTCCCTCTATGCATTGAAATCTGCTCTTTCCGATGCAACAAACCGCGTTTAAATATATGGAAGGGTAAGTCAGATAAAGCGTAGAAAAACGATGCATGTTTTAATAAAATTTCAAAAATAGGTACTTTTTACGACCAGTTTTAAGGCATTTAGAAATTGATTTTGAAACTGAAATAACGTCCCTCTATGCATTGAAATCTGCTCTTTCCGATGCAACAAACCGCGTTTAAATATATGGAAGGGTGAGCCAGATAAAGCGTAGAAAAACGATGCATGTTTTAATAAAATTTCAAAAATAGGTACTTTTTACGACCAGTTTTAAGGCATTTAGAAATTGATTTTGAAACTGAAATAACGTCCCTCTATGCATTGAAATCTGCTCTTTCCGATGCAACAAACCGCGTTTAAATATATGGAAGGGTAAGTCAGATAAAGCGTAGAAAAACGATGCATGTTTTAATAAAATTTCAAAAATAGGTACTTTTTACGACCAGTTTTAAGGCATTTAGAAATTGATTTTGAAACTGAAATAACGTCCCTCTATGCATTGAAATCTGCTCTTTCCGATGCAACAAACCGCGTTTAAATATATGGAAGGGTAAGCCAGATAAAGCGTAGAAAAACGATGCATGTTTTAATAAAATTTCAAAAATAGGTACTTTTTACGACCAGTTTTAAGGCATTTAGAAATTGATTTTGAAACTGAAATAACGTCCCTCTATGCATTGAAATCTGCTCTTTCCGATGCAACAAACCGCGTTTAAATATATGGAAGGGTGAGCCAGATAAAGCGTAGAAAAACGATGCATGTTTTAATAAAATTTCAAAAATAGGTACTCTTTACGACCAGTTTTAAGGCATTTAGAAATTGATTTTGAAACTGAAATAACGTCCCTCTATGCATTGAAATCTGCTCTTTCCGATGCAACAAACCGCGTTTAAATATATGGAAGGGTGAGCCAGATAAAGCGTAGAAAAACGATGCATGTTTTAATAAAATTTCAAAAATAGGTACTCTTTACGACCAGTTTTAAGGCATTTAGAAATTGATTTTGAAACTGAAATAACGTCCCTCTATGCATTGAAATCTGCTCTTTCCGATGCAACAAACCGCGTTTAAATATATGGAAGGGTAAGTCAGATAAAGCGTAGAAAAACGATGCATGTTTTAATAAAATTTCAAAAATAGGTACTTTTTACGACCAGTTTTAAGGCATTTAGAAATTGATTTTGAAACTGAAATAACGTCCCTCTATGCATTGAAATCTGCTCTTTCCGATGCAACAAACCGCGTTTAAATATATGGAAGGGTGAGCCAGATAAAGCGTAGAAAAACGATGCATGTTTTAATAAAATTTCAAAAATAGGTACTTTTTACGACCAGTTTTAAGGCATTTAGAAATTGATTTTGAAACTGAAATAACGTCCCTCTATGCATTGAAATCTGCTCTTTCCGATGCAACAAACCGCGTTTAAATATATGGAAGGGTAAGCCAGATAAAGCGTAGAAAAACGATGCATGTTTTAATAAAATTTCAAAAATAGCTACTTTTTACGACCAGTTTTAAGGCATTTAGAAATTGATTTTGAAACTGAAATAACGTCCCTCTATGCATTGAAATCTGCTCTTTCCGATGCAACAAACCGCGTTTAAATATATGGAAGGGTAAGCCAGATAAAGCGTAGAAAAACGATGCATGTTTTAATAAAATTTCAAAAATAGCTACTTTTTACGACCAGTTTTAAGGCATTTAGAAATTGATTTTGAAACTGAAATAACGTCCCTCTATGCATTGAAATCTGCTCTTTCCGATGCAACAAACCGCGTTTAAATATATGGAAGGGTAAGCCAGATAAAGCGTAGAAAAACGATGCATGTTTTAATAAAATTTCAAAAATAGGTACTTTTTACGACCAGTTTTAAGGCATTTAGAAATTGATTTTGAAACTGAAATAACGCCCTCTATGCATTGAAATCTGCTCTTTCCGATGCAACAAACCGCGTTTAAATATATGGAAGGGTAAGCCAGATAAAGCGTAGAAAAACGATGCATGTTTTAATAAAATTTCAAAAATAGGTACTGTTTACGACCAGTTTTAAGGCATTTAGAAATTGATTTTGAAACTGAAATAACGTCCCTCTATGCATTGAAATCTGCTCTTTCCGATGCAACAAACCGCGTTTAAATATATGGAAGGGTAAGCCAGATAAAGCGTAGAAAAACGATGCATGTTTTAATAAAATTTCAAAAATAGGTAATTTTTACGACCAGTTTTAAGGCATTTAGAAATTGATTTTGAAACTGAAATAACGTCCCTCTATGCATTGAAATCTGCTCTTTCCGATGCAACAAACCGCGTTTAAATATATGGAAGGGTAAGCCAGATAAAGCGTAGAAAAACGATGCATGTTTTAATAAAATTTCAAAAATAGGTACTTTTTACGACCAGTTTTAAGGCATTTAGAAATTGATTTTGAAACTGAAATAACGTCCCTCTATGCATTGAAATCTGCTCTTTCCGATGCAACAAACCGCGTTTAAATATATGGAAGGGTAAGCCAGATAAAGCGTAGAAAAACGATGCATGTTTTAATAAAATTTCAAAAATAGGTACTTTTTACGACCAGTTTTAAGGCATTTAGAAATTGATTTTGAAACTGAAATAACGTCCCTCTATGCATTGAAATCTGCTCTTTCCGATGCAACAAACCGCGTTTAAATATATGGAAGGGTAAGCCAGATAAAGCGTAGAAAAACGATGCATGTTTTAATAAAATTTCAAAAATAGGTACTTTTTACGACCAGTTTTAAGGCATTTAGAAATTGATTTTGAAACTGAAATAACGTCCCTCTATGCATTGAAATCTGCTCTTTCCGATGCAACAAACCGCGTTTAAATATATGGAAGGGTAAGCCAGATAAAGCGTAGAAAAACGATGCATGTTTTAATAAAATTTCAAAAATAGGTACTTTTTACGACCAGTTTTAAGGCATTTAGAAATTGATTTTGAAACTGAAATAACGTCCCTCTATGCATTGAAATCTGCTCTTTCCGATGCAACAAACCGCGTTTAAATATATGGAAGGGTAAGCTAGATAAAGCGTAGAAAAACGATGCATGTTTTAATAAAATTTCAAAAATAGGTACTTTTTACGACCAGTTTTAAGGCATTTAGAAATTGATTTTGAAACTGAAATAACGTCCCTCTATGCATTGAAATCTGCTCTTTCCGATGCAACAAACCGCGTTTAAATATATGGAAGGGTAAGCCAGATAAAGCGTAGAAAAACGATGCATGTTTTAATAAAATTTCAAAAATAGGTACTTTTTACGACCAGTTTTAAGGCATTTAGAAATTGATTTTGAAACTGAAATAACGTCCCTCTATGCATTGAAATCTGCTCTTTCCGATGCAACAAACCGCGTTTAAATATATGGAAGGGTAAGCCAGATAAAGCGTAGAAAAACGATGCATGTTTTAATAAAATTTCAAAAATAGGTACTTTTTACGACCAGTTTTAAGGCATTTAGAAATTGATTTTGAAACTGAAATAACGTCCCTCTATGCATTGAAATCTGCTCTTTCCGATGCAACAAACCGCGTTTAAATATATGGAAGGGTAAGCCAGATAAAGCGTAGAAAAACGATGCATGTTTTAATAAAATTTCAAAAATAGGTACTTTTTACGACCAGTTTTAAGGCATTTAGAAATTGATTTTGAAACTGAAATAACGTCCCTCTATGCATTGAAATCTGCTCTTTCCGATGCAACAAACCGCGTTTAAATATATGGAAGGGTAAGCCAGATAAAGCGTAGAAAAACGATGCATGTTTTAATAAAATTTCAAAAATAGGTACTTTTTACGACCAGTTTTAAGGCATTTAGAAATTGATTTTGAAACTGAAATAACGTCCCTCTATGCATTGAAATCTGCTCTTTCCGATGCAACAAACCGCGTTTAAATATATGGAAGGGTAAGCCAGATAAAGCGTAGAAAAACGATGCATGTTTTAATAAAATTTCAAAAATAGGTACTTTTTACGACCAGTTTTAAGGCATTTAGAAATTGATTTTGAAACTGAAATAACGTCCCTCTATGCATTGAAATCTGCTCTTTCCGATGCAACAAACCGCGTTTAAATATATGGAAGGGTAAGCCAGATAAAGCGTAGAAAAACGATGCATGTTTTAATAAAATTTCAAAAATAGGTACTTTTTACGACCAGTTTTAAGGCATTTAGAAATTGATTTTGAAACTGAAATAACGTCCCTCTATGCATTGAAATCTGCTCTTTCCGATGCAACAAACCGCGTTTAAATATATGGAAGGGTAAGCCAGATAAAGCGTAGAAAAACGATGCATGTTTTAATAAAATTTCAAAAATAGGTACTTTTTACGACCAGTTTTAAGGCATTTAGAAATTGATTTTGAAACTGAAATAACGTCCCTCTATGCATTGAAATCTGCTCTTTCCGATGCAACAAACCGCGTTTAAATATATGGAAGGGTAAGCCAGATAAAGCGTAGAAAAACGATGCATGTTTTAATAAAATTTCAAAAATAGGTACTTTTTACGACCAGTTTTAAGGCATTTAGAAATTGATTTTGAAACTGAAATAACGTCCCTCTATGCATTGAAATCTGCTCTTTCCGATGCAACAAACCGCGTTTAAATATATGGAAGGGTAAGCCAGATAAAGCGTAGAAAAACGATGCATGTTTTAATAAAATTTCAAAAATAGGTACTTTTTACGACCAGTTTTAAGGCATTTAGAAATTGATTTTGAAACTGAAATAACGTCCCTCTATGCATTGAAATCTGCTCTTTCCGATGCAACAAACCGCGTTTAAATATATGGAAGGGTAAGCCAGATAAAGCGTAGAAAAACGATGCATGTTTTAATAAAATTTCAAAAATAGGTACTTTTTACGACCAGTTTTAAGGCATTTAGAAATTGATTTTGAAACTGAAATAACGTCCCTCTATGCATTGAAATCTGCTCTTTCCGATGCAACAAACCGCGTTTAAATATATGGAAGGGTAAGCCAGATAAAGCGTAGAAAAACGATGCATGTTTTAATAAAATTTCAAAAATAGGTACTTTTTACGACCAGTTTTAAGGCATTTAGAAATTGATTTTGAAACTGAAATAACGTCCCTCTATGCATTGAAATCTGCTCTTTCCGATGCAACAAACCGCGTTTAAATATATGGAAGGGTAAGCCAGATAAAGCGTAGAAAAACGATGCATGTTTTAATAAAATTTCAAAAATAGGTACTTTTTACGACCAGTTTTAAGGCATTTAGAAATTGATTTTGAAACTGAAATAACGTCCCTCTATGCATTGAAATCTGCTCTTTCCGATGCAACAAACCGCGTTTAAATATATGGAAGGGTAAGCCAGATAAAGCGTAGAAAAACGATGCATGTTTTAATAAAATTTCAAAAATAGGTACTTTTTACGACCAGTTTTAAGGCATTTAGAAATTGATTTTGAAACTGAAATAACGTCCCTCTATGCATTGAAATCTGCTCTTTCCGATGCAACAAACCGCGTTTAAATATATGGAAGGGTGAGCCAGATAAAGCGTAGAAAAACGATGCATGTTTTAATAAAATTTCAAAAATAGGTACTTTTTACGACCAGTTTTAAGGCATTTAGAAATTGATTTTGAAACTGAAATAACGTCCCTCTATGCATTGAAATCTGCTCTTTCCGATGCAACAGACCGCGTTTAAATATATGGAAGGGTAAGCCAGATAAAGCGTAGAAAAACGATGCATGTTTTAATAAAATTTCAAAAATAGGTACTCTTTACGACCAGTTTTAAGGCATTTAGAAATTGATTTTGAAACTGAAATAACGTCCCTCTATGCATTGAAATCTGCTCTTTCCGATGCAACAAACCGCGTTTAAATATATGGAAGGGTGAGCCAGATAAAGCGTAGAAAAACGATGCATGTATTAATAAAATTTCAAAAATAGGTACTTTTTACGACCAGTTTTAAGGCATTTAGAAATTGATTTTGAAACTGCAATAACGTCCCTCTATGCATTGAAATCTGCTCTTTCCGATGCAACAAACCGCGTTTAAATATATGGAAGGGTAAGCCAGATAAAGCGTAGAAAAACGATGCATGTTTTAATAAAATTTCAAAAATAGGTACTTTTTACGACCAGTTTTAAGGCATTTAGAAATTGATTTTGAAACTGAAATAACGTCCCTCTATGCATTGAAATCTGCTCTTTCCGATGCAACAAACCGCGTTTAAATATATGGAAGGGTGAGCCAGATAAAGCGTAGAAAAACGATGCATGTTTTAATAAAATTTCAAAAATAGGTACTTTTTACGACCAGTTTTAAGGCATTTAGAAATTGATTTTGAAACTGAAATAACGTCCCTCTATGCATTGAAATCTGCTCTTTCCGATGCAACAGACCGCGTTTAAATATATGGAAGGGTAAGCCAGATAAAGCGTAGAAAAACGATGCATGTTTTAATAAAATTTCAAAAATAGGTACTTTTTACGACCAGTTTTAAGGCATTTAGAAATTGATTTTGAAACTGAAATAACGTCCCTCTATGCATTGAAATCTGCTCTTTCCGATGCAACAAACCGCGTTTAAATATATGGAAGGGTGAGCCAGATAAAGCGTAGAAAAACGATGCATGTTTTAATAAAATTTCAAAAATAGGTACTTTTTACGACCAGTTTTAAGGCATTTAGAAATTGATTTTGAAACTGAAATAACGTCCCTCTATGCATTGAAATCTGCTCTTTCCGATGCAACAAACCGCGTTTAAATATATGGAAGGGTAAGCCAGATAAAGCGTAGAAAAACGATGCATGTTTTAATAAAATTTCAAAAATAGGTACTTTTTACGACCAGTTTTAAGGCATTTAGAAATTGATTTTGAAACTGAAATAACGTCCCTCTATGCATTGAAATCTGCTCTTTCCGATGCAACAAACCGCGTTTAAATATATGGAAGGGTGAGCCAGATAAAGCGTAGAAAAACGATGCATGTTTTAATAAAATTTCAAAAATAGGTACTCTTTACGACCAGTTTTAAGGCATTTAGAAATTGATTTTGAAACTGAAATAACGTCCCTCTATGCATTGAAATCTGCTCTTTCCGATGCAACAAACCGCGTTTAAATATATGGAAGGGTGAGCCAGATAAAGCGTAGAAAAACGATGCATGTTTTAATAAAATTTCAAAAATAGGTACTTTTTACGACCAGTTTTAAGGCATTTAGAAATTGATTTTGAAACTGAAATAACGTCCCTCTATGCATTGAAATCTGCTCTTTCCGATGCAACAAACCGCGTTTAAATATATGGAAGGGTAAGCCAGATAAAGCGTAGAAAAACGATGCATGTTTTAATAAAATTTCAAAAATAGCTACTTTTTACGACCAGTTTTAAGGCATTTAGAAATTGATTTTGAAACTGAAATAACGTCCCTCTATGCATTGAAATCTGCTCTTTCCGATGCAACAAACCGCGTTTAAATATATGGAAGGGTAAGCCAGATAAAGCGTAGAAAAACGATGCATGTTTTAATAAAATTTCAAAAATAGCTACTTTTTACGACCAGTTTTAAGGCATTTAGAAATTGATTTTGAAACTGAAATAACGTCCCTCTATGCATTGAAATCTGCTCTTTCCGATGCAACAAACCGCGTTTAAATATATGGAAGGGTAAGCCAGATAAAGCGTAGAAAAACGATGCATGTTTTAATAAAATTTCAAAAATAGGTACCTTTTACGACCAGTTTTAAGGCATTTAGAAATTGATTTTGAAACTGAAATAACGCCCTCTATGCATTGAAATCTGCTCTTTCCGATGCAACAAACCGCGTTTAAATATATGGAAGGGTAAGCCAGATAAAGCGTAGAAAAACGATGCATGTTTTAATAAAATTTCAAAAATAGGTACTGTTTACGACCAGTTTTAAGGCATTTAGAAATTGATTTTGAAACTGAAATAACGTCCCTCTATGCATTGAAATCTGCTCTTTCCGATGCAACAGACCGCGTTTAAATATATGGAAGGGTAAGCCAGATAAAGCGTAGAAAAACGATGCATGTTTTAATAAAATTTCAAAAATAGGTACTTTTTACGACCAGTTTTAAGGCATTTAGAAATTGATTTTGAAACTGAAATAACGTCCCTCTATGCATTGAAATCTGCTCTTTCCGATGCAACAAACCGCGTTTAAATATATGGAAGGGTAAGCCAGATAAAGCGTAGAAAAACGATGCATGTTTTAATAAAATTTCAAAAATAGGTACTTTTTACGACCAGTTTTAAGGCATTTAGAAATTGATTTTGAAACTGAAATAACGTCCCTCTATGCATTGAAATCTGCTCTTTCCGATGCAACAAACCGCGTTTAAATATATGGAAGGGTAAGCCAGATAAAGCGTAGAAAAACGATGCATGTTTTAATAAAATTTCAAAAATAGCTACTTTTTACGACCAGTTTTAAGGCATTTAGAAATTGATTTTGAAACTGAAATAACGTCCCTCTATGCATTGAAATCTGCTCTTTCCGATGCAACAAACCGCGTTTAAATATATGGAAGGGTAAGCCAGATAAAGCGTAGAAAAACGATGCATGTTTTAATAAAATTTCAAAAATAGGTACTTTTTACGACCAGTTTTAAGGCATTTAGAAATTGATTTTGAAACTGAAATAACGTCCCTCTATGCATTGAAATCTGCTCTTTCCGATGCAACAAACCGCGTTTAAATATATGGAAGGGTAAGCCAGATAAAGCGTAGAAAAACGATGCATGTTTTAATAAAATTTCAAAAATAGGTACTTTTTACGACCAGTTTTAAGGCATTTAGAAATTGATTTTGAAACTGAAATAACGTCCCTCTATGCATTGAAATCTGCTCTTTCCGATGCAATAAACCGCGTTTAAATATATGGAAGGGTAAGCCAGATAAAGCGTAGAAAAACGATGCATGTTTTAATAAAATTTCAAAAATAGGTACTTTTTACGACCAGTTTTAAGGCATTTAGAAATTGATTTTGAAACTGAAATAACGTCCCTCTATGCATTGAAATCTGCTCTTTCCGATGCAACAAACCGCGTTTAAATATATGGAAGGGTAAGCCAGATAAAGCGTAGAAAAACGATGCATGTTTTAATAAAATTTCAAAAATAGGTACTTTTTACGACCAGTTTTAAGGCATTTAGAAATTGATTTTGAAACTGAAATAACGCCCTCTATGCATTGAAATCTGCTCTTTCCGATGCAACAAACCGCGTTTAAATATATGGAAGGGTAAGCCAGATAAAGCGTAGAAAAACGATGCATGTTTTAATAAAATTTCAAAAATAGGTACTGTTTACGACCAGTTTTAAGGCATTTAGAAATTGATTTTGAAACTGAAATAACGTCCCTCTATGCATTGAAATCTGCTCTTTCCGATGCAACAAACCGCGTTTAAATATATGGAAGGGTAAGCCAGATAAAGCGTAGAAAAACGATGCATGTTTTAATAAAATTTCAAAAATAGGTACTTTTTACGACCAGTTTTAAGGCATTTAGAAATTGATTTTGAAACTGAAATAACGTCCCTCTATGCATTGAAATCTGCTCTTTCCGATGCAACAAACCGCGTTTAAATATATGGAAGGGTAAGCCAGATAAAGCGTAGAAAAACGATGCATGTTTTAATAAAATTTCAAAAATAGGTACTGTTTACGACCAGTTTTAAGGCATTTAGAAATTGATTTTGAAACTGAAATAACGTCCCTCTATGCATTGAAATCTGCTCTTTCCGATGCAACAAACCGCGTTTAAATATATGGAAGGGTAAGCCAGATAAAGCGTAGAAAAACGATGCATGTTTTAATAAAATTTCAAAAATAGGTACTTTTTACGACCAGTTTTAAGGCATTTAGAAATTGATTTTGAAACTGAAATAACGTCCCTCTATGCATTGAAATCTGCTCTTTCCGATGCAACAAACCGCGTTTAAATATATGGAAGGGTAAGCCAGATAAAGCGTAGAAAAACGATGCATGTTTTAATAAAATTTCAAAAATAGGTACTTTTTACGACCAGTTTTAAGGCATTTAGAAATTGATTTTGAAACTGAAATAACGTCCCTCTATGCATTGAAATCTGCTCTTTCCGATGCAACAAACCGCGTTTAAATATATGGAAGGGTAAGCCAGATAAAGCGTAGAAAAACGATGCATGTTTTAATAAAATTTCAAAAATAGGTACTTTTTACGACCAGTTTTAAGGCATTTAGAAATTGATTTTGAAACTGAAATAACGTCCCTCTATGCATTGAAATCTGCTCTTTCCGATGCAACAAACCGCGTTTAAATATATGGAAGGGTAAGCCAGATAAAGCGTAGAAAAACGATGCATGTTTTAATAAAATTTCAAAAATAGGTACTTTTTACGACCAGTTTTAAGGCATTTAGAAATTGATTTTGAAACTGAAATAACGTCCCTCTATGCATTGAAATCTGCTCTTTCCGATGCAACAAACCGCGTTTAAATATATGGAAGGGTAAGCCAGATAAAGCGTAGAAAAACGATGCATGTTTTAATAAAATTTCAAAAATAGGTACTTTTTACGACCAGTTTTAAGGCATTTAGAAATTGATTTTGAAACTGAAATAACGTCCCTCTATGCATTGAAATCTGCTCTTTCCGATGCAACAAACCGCGTTTAAATATATGGAAGGGTAAGCCAGATAAAGCGTAGAAAAACGATGCATGTTTTAATAAAATTTCAAAAATAGGTACTTTTTACGACCAGTTTTAAGGCATTTAGAAATTGATTTTGAAACTGAAATAACGTCCCTCTATGCATTGAAATCTGCTCTTTCCGATGCAACAAACCGCGTTTAAATATATGGAAGGGTAAGCCAGATAAAGCGTAGAAAAACGATGCATGTTTTAATAAAATTTCAAAAATAGGTACTTTTTACGACCAGTTTTAAGGCATTTAGAAATTGATTTTGAAACTGAAATAACGTCCCTCTATGCATTGAAATCTGCTCTTTCCGATGCAACAAACCGCGTTTAAATATATGGAAGGGTAAGCCAGATAAAGCGTAGAAAAACGATGCATGTTTTAATAAAATTTCAAAAATAGGTACTTTTTACGACCAGTTTTAAGGCATTTAGAAATTGATTTTGAAACTGAAATAACGTCCCTCTATGCATTGAAATCTGCTCTTTCCGATGCAACAAACCGCGTTTAAATATATGGAAGGGTAAGCCAGATAAAGCGTAGAAAAACGATGCATGTTTTAATAAAATTTCAAAAATAGGTACTTTTTACGACCAGTTTTAAGGCATTTAGAAATTGATTTTGAAACTGAAATAACGTCCCTCTATGCATTGAAATCTGCTCTTTCCGATGCAACAAACCGCGTTTAAATATATGGAAGGGTAAGCCAGATAAAGCGTAGAAAAACGATGCATGTTTTAATAAAATTTCAAAAATAGGTACTTTTTACGACCAGTTTTAAGGCATTTAGAAATTGATTTTGAAACTGAAATAACGTCCCTCTATGCATTGAAATCTGCTCTTTCCGATGCAACAAACCGCGTTTAAATATATGGAAGGGTAAGCCAGATAAAGCGTAGAAAAACGATGCATGTTTTAATAAAATTTCAAAAATAGGTACTTTTTACGACCAGTTTTAAGGCATTTAGAAATTGATTTTGAAACTGAAATAACGTCCCTCTATGCATTGAAATCTGCTCTTTCCGATGCAACAAACCGCGTTTAAATATATGGAAGGGTAAGCCAGATAAAGCGTAGAAAAACGATGCATGTTTTAATAAAATTTCAAAAATAGGTACTTTTTACGACCAGTTTTAAGGCATTTAGAAATTGATTTTGAAACTGAAATAACGTCCCTCTATGCATTGAAATCTGCTCTTTCCGATGCAACAAACCGCGTTTAAATATATGGAAGGGTAAGCCAGATAAAGCGTAGAAAAACGATGCATGTTTTAATAAAATTTCAAAAATAGGTACTTTTTACGACCAGTTTTAAGGCATTTAGAAATTGATTTTGAAACTGAAATAACGTCCCTCTATGCATTGAAATCTGCTCTTTCCGATGCAACAAACCGCGTTTAAATATATGGAAGGGTAAGCCAGATAAAGCGTAGAAAAACGATGCATGTTTTAATAAAATTTCAAAAATAGGTACTTTTTACGACCAGTTTTAAGGCATTTAGAAATTGATTTTGAAACTGAAATAACGTCCCTCTATGCATTGAAATCTGCTCTTTCCGATGCAACAAACCGCGTTTAAATATATGGAAGGGTAAGCCAGATAAAGCGTAGAAAAACGATGCATGTTTTAATAAAATTTCAAAAATAGGTACTTTTTACGACCAGTTTTAAGGCATTTAGAAATTGATTTTGAAACTGAAATAACGTCCCTCTATGCATTGAAATCTGCTCTTTCCGATGCAACAAACCGCGTTTAAATATATGGAAGGGTAAGCCAGATAAAGCGTAGAAAAACGATGCATGTTTTAATAAAATTTCAAAAATAGGTACTTTTTACGACCAGTTTTAAGGCATTTAGAAATTGATTTTGAAACTGAAATAACGTCCCTCTATGCATTGAAATCTGCTCTTTCCGATGCAACAAACCGCGTTTAAATATATGGAAGGGTAAGCCAGATAAAGCGTAGAAAAACGATGCATGTTTTAATAAAATTTCAAAAATAGGTACTTTTTACGACCAGTTTTAAGGCATTTAGAAATTGATTTTGAAACTGAAATAACGTCCCTCTATGCATTGAAATCTGCTCTTTCCGATGCAACAAACCGCGTTTAAATATATGGAAGGGTAAGCCAGATAAAGCGTAGAAAAACGATGCATGTTTTAATAAAATTTCAAAAATAGGTACTTTTTACGACCAGTTTTAAGGCATTTAGAAATTGATTTTGAAACTGAAATAACGTCCCTCTATGCATTGAAATCTGCTCTTTCCGATGCAACAAACCGCGTTTAAATATATGGAAGGGTAAGCCAGATAAAGCGTAGAAAAACGATGCATGTTTTAATAAAATTTCAAAAATAGGTACTTTTTACGACCAGTTTTAAGGCATTTAGAAATTGATTTTGAAACTGAAATAACGTCCCTCTATGCATTGAAATCTGCTCTTTCCGATGCAACAAACCGCGTTTAAATATATGGAAGGGTAAGCCAGATAAAGCGTAGAAAAACGATGCATGTTTTAATAAAATTTCAAAAATAGGTACTTTTTACGACCAGTTTTAAGGCATTTAGAAATTGATTTTGAAACTGAAATAACGTCCCTCTATGCATTGAAATCTGCTCTTTCCGATGCAACAAACCGCGTTTAAATATATGGAAGGGTAAGCCAGATAAAGCGTAGAAAAACGATGCATGTTTTAATAAAATTTCAAAAATAGGTACTTTTTACGACCAGTTTTAAGGCATTTAGAAATTGATTTTGAAACTGAAATAACGTCCCTCTATGCATTGAAATCTGCTCTTTCCGATGCAACAAACCGCGTTTAAATATATGGAAGGGTAAGCCAGATAAAGCGTAGAAAAACGATGCATGTTTTAATAAAATTTCAAAAATAGGTACTTTTTACGACCAGTTTTAAGGCATTTAGAAATTGATTTTGAAACTGAAATAACGTCCCTCTATGCATTGAAATCTGCTCTTTCCGATGCAACAAACCGCGTTTAAATATATGGAAGGGTAAGCCAGATAAAGCGTAGAAAAACGATGCATGTTTTAATAAAATTTCAAAAATAGGTACTTTTTACGACCAGTTTTAAGGCATTTAGAAATTGATTTTGAAACTGAAATAACGTCCCTCTATGCATTGAAATCTGCTCTTTCCGATGCAACAAACCGCGTTTAAATATATGGAAGGGTAAGCCAGATAAAGCGTAGAAAAACGATGCATGTTTTAATAAAATTTCAAAAATAGGTACTTTTTACGACCAGTTTTAAGGCATTTAGAAATTGATTTTGAAACTGAAATAACGTCCCTCTATGCATTGAAATCTGCTCTTTCCGATGCAACAAACCGCGTTTAAATATATGGAAGGGTAAGCCAGATAAAGCGTAGAAAAACGATGCATGTTTTAATAAAATTTCAAAAATAGGTACTTTTTACGACCAGTTTTAAGGCATTTAGAAATTGATTTTGAAACTGAAATAACGTCCCTCTATGCATTGAAATCTGCTCTTTCCGATGCAACAAACCGCGTTTAAATATATGGAAGGGTAAGCCAGATAAAGCGTAGAAAAACGATGCATGTTTTAATAAAATTTCAAAAATAGGTACTTTTTACGACCAGTTTTAAGGCATTTAGAAATTGATTTTGAAACTGAAATAACGTCCCTCTATGCATTGAAATCTGCTCTTTCCGATGCAACAAACCGCGTTTAAATATATGGAAGGGTAAGCCAGATAAAGCGTAGAAAAACGATGCATGTTTTAATAAAATTTCAAAAATAGGTACTTTTTACGACCAGTTTTAAGGCATTTAGAAATTGATTTTGAAACTGAAATAACGTCCCTCTATGCATTGAAATCTGCTCTTTCCGATGCAACAAACCGCGTTTAAATATATGGAAGGGTAAGCCAGATAAAGCGTAGAAAAACGATGCATGTTTTAATAAAATTTCAAAAATAGGTACTTTTTACGACCAGTTTTAAGGCATTTAGAAATTGATTTTGAAACTGAAATAACGTCCCTCTATGCATTGAAATCTGCTCTTTCCGATGCAACAAACCGCGTTTAAATATATGGAAGGGTAAGCCAGATAAAGCGTAGAAAAACGATGCATGTTTTAATAAAATTTCAAAAATAGGTACTTTTTACGACCAGTTTTAAGGCATTTAGAAATTGATTTTGAAACTGAAATAACGTCCCTCTATGCATTGAAATCTGCTCTTTCCGATGCAACAAACCGCGTTTAAATATATGGAAGGGTAAGCCAGATAAAGCGTAGAAAAACGATGCATGTTTTAATAAAATTTCAAAAATAGGTACTTTTTACGACCAGTTTTAAGGCATTTAGAAATTGATTTTGAAACTGAAATAACGTCCCTCTATGCATTGAAATCTGCTCTTTCCGATGCAACAAACCGCGTTTAAATATATGGAAGGGTAAGCCAGATAAAGCGTAGAAAAACGATGCATGTTGTTAATAAAATTTCAAAAATAGGTACTTTTTACGACCAGTTTTAAGGCATTTAGAAATTGATTTTGAAACTGAAATAACGTCCCTCTATGCATTGAAATCTGCTCTTTCCGATGCAACAAACCGCGTTTAAATATATGGAAGGGTAAGCCAGATAAAGCGTAGAAAAACGATGCATGTTTTAATAAAATTTCAAAAATAGGTACTTTTTACGACCAGTTTTAAGGCATTTAGAAATTGATTTTGAAACTGAAATAACGTCCCTCTATGCATTGAAATCTGCTCTTTCCGATGCAACAAACCGCGTTTAAATATATGGAAGGGTAAGCCAGATAAAGCGTAGAAAAACGATGCATGTTTTAATAAAATTTCAAAAATAGGTACTTTTTACGACCAGTTTTAAGGCATTTAGAAATTGATTTTGAAACTGAAATAACGTCCCTCTATGCATTGAAATCTGCTCTTTCCGATGCAACAAACCGCGTTTAAATATATGGAAGGGTAAGCCAGATAAAGCGTAGAAAAACGATGCATGTTTTAATAAAATTTCAAAAATAGGTACTTTTTACGACCAGTTTTAAGGCATTTAGAAATTGATTTTGAAACTGAAATAACGTCCCTCTATGCATTGAAATCTGCTCTTTCCGATGCAACAAACCGCGTTTAAATATATGGAAGGGTAAGCCAGATAAAGCGTAGAAAAACGATGCATGTTTTAATAAAATTTCAAAAATAGGTACTTTTTACGACCAGTTTTAAGGCATTTAGAAATTGATTTTGAAACTGAAATAACGTCCCTCTATGCATTGAAATCTGCTCTTTCCGATGCAACAAACCGCGTTTAAATATATGGAAGGGTAAGCCAGATAAAGCGTAGAAAAACGATGCATGTTTTAATAAAATTTCAAAAATAGGTACTTTTTACGACCAGTTTTAAGGCATTTAGAAATTGATTTTGAAACTGAAATAACGTCCCTCTATGCATTGAAATCTGCTCTTTCCGATGCAACAAACCGCGTTTAAATATATGGAAGGGTAAGCCAGATAAAGCGTAGAAAAACGATGCATGTTTTAATAAAATTTCAAAAATAGGTACTTTTTACGACCAGTTTTAAGGCATTTAGAAATTGATTTTGAAACTGAAATAACGTCCCTCTATGCATTGAAATCTGCTCTTTCCGATGCAACAAACCGCGTTTAAATATATGGAAGGGTAAGCCAGATAAAGCGTAGAAAAACGATGCATGTTTTAATAAAATTTCAAAAATAGGTACTTTTTACGACCAGTTTTAAGGCATTTAGAAATTGATTTTGAAACTGAAATAACGTCCCTCTATGCATTGAAATCTGCTCTTTCCGATGCAACAAACCGCGTTTAAATATATGGAAGGGTAAGCCAGATAAAGCGTAGAAAAACGATGCATGTTTTAATAAAATTTCAAAAATAGGTACTTTTTACGACCAGTTTTAAGGCATTTAGAAATTGATTTTGAAACTGAAATAACGTCCCTCTATGCATTGAAATCTGCTCTTTCCGATGCAACAAACCGCGTTTAAATATATGGAAGGGTAAGCCAGATAAAGCGTAGAAAAACGATGCATGTTTTAATAAAATTTCAAAAATAGGTACTTTTTACGACCAGTTTTAAGGCATTTAGAAATTGATTTTGAAACTGAAATAACGTCCCTCTATGCATTGAAATCTGCTCTTTCCGATGCAACAAACCGCGTTTAAATATATGGAAGGGTAAGCCAGATAAAGCGTAGAAAAACGATGCATGTTTTAATAAAATTTCAAAAATAGGTACTTTTTACGACCAGTTTTAAGGCATTTAGAAATTGATTTTGAAACTGAAATAACGTCCCTCTATGCATTGAAATCTGCTCTTTCCGATGCAACAAACCGCGTTTAAATATATGGAAGGGTAAGCCAGATAAAGCGTAGAAAAACGATGCATGTTTTAATAAAATTTCAAAAATAGGTACTTTTTACGACCAGTTTTAAGGCATTTAGAAATTGATTTTGAAACTGAAATAACGTCCCTCTATGCATTGAAATCTGCTCTTTCCGATGCAACAAACCGCGTTTAAATATATGGAAGGGTAAGCCAGATAAAGCGTAGAAAAACGATGCATGTTTTAATAAAATTTCAAAAATAGGTACTTTTTACGACCAGTTTTAAGGCATTTAGAAATTGATTTTGAAACTGAAATAACGTCCCTCTATGCATTGAAATCTGCTCTTTCCGATGCAACAAACCGCGTTTAAATATATGGAAGGGTAAGCCAGATAAAGCGTAGAAAAACGATGCATGTTTTAATAAAATTTCAAAAATAGGTACTTTTTACGACCAGTTTTAAGGCATTTAGAAATTGATTTTGAAACTGAAATAACGTCCCTCTATGCATTGAAATCTGCTCTTTCCGATGCAACAAACCGCGTTTAAATATATGGAAGGGTAAGCCAGATAAAGCGTAGAAAAACGATGCATGTTTTAATAAAATTTCAAAAATAGGTACTTTTTACGACCAGTTTTAAGGCATTTAGAAATTGATTTTGAAACTGAAATAACGTCCCTCTATGCATTGAAATCTGCTCTTTCCGATGCAACAAACCGCGTTTAAATATATGGAAGGGTAAGCCAGATAAAGCGTAGAAAAACGATGCATGTTTTAATAAAATTTCAAAAATAGGTACTTTTTACGACCAGTTTTAAGGCATTTAGAAATTGATTTTGAAACTGAAATAACGTCCCTCTATGCATTGAAATCTGCTCTTTCCGATGCAACAAACCGCGTTTAAATATATGGAAGGGTAAGCCAGATAAAGCGTAGAAAAACGATGCATGTTTTAATAAAATTTCAAAAATAGGTACTTTTTACGACCAGTTTTAAGGCATTTAGAAATTGATTTTGAAACTGAAATAACGTCCCTCTATGCATTGAAATCTGCTCTTTCCGATGCAACAAACCGCGTTTAAATATATGGAAGGGTAAGCCAGATAAAGCGTAGAAAAACGATGCATGTTTTAATAAAATTTCAAAAATAGGTACTTTTTACGACCAGTTTTAAGGCATTTAGAAATTGATTTTGAAACTGAAATAACGTCCCTCTATGCATTGAAATCTGCTCTTTCCGATGCAACAAACCGCGTTTAAATATATGGAAGGGTAAGCCAGATAAAGCGTAGAAAAACGATGCATGTTTTAATAAAATTTCAAAAATAGGTACTTTTTACGACCAGTTTTAAGGCATTTAGAAATTGATTTTGAAACTGAAATAACGTCCCTCTATGCATTGAAATCTGCTCTTTCCGATGCAACAAACCGCGTTTAAATATATGGAAGGGTAAGCCAGATAAAGCGTAGAAAAACGATGCATGTTTTAATAAAATTTCAAAAATAGGTACTTTTTACGACCAGTTTTAAGGCATTTAGAAATTGATTTTGAAACTGAAATAACGTCCCTCTATGCATTGAAATCTGCTCTTTCCGATGCAACAAACCGCGTTTAAATATATGGAAGGGTAAGCCAGATAAAGCGTAGAAAAACGATGCATGTTTTAATAAAATTTCAAAAATAGGTACTTTTTACGACCAGTTTTAAGGCATTTAGAAATTGATTTTGAAACTGAAATAACGTCCCTCTATGCATTGAAATCTGCTCTTTCCGATGCAACAAACCGCGTTTAAATATATGGAAGGGTAAGCCAGATAAAGCGTAGAAAAACGATGCATGTTTTAATAAAATTTCAAAAATAGGTACTTTTTACGACCAGTTTTAAGGCATTTAGAAATTGATTTTGAAACTGAAATAACGTCCCTCTATGCATTGAAATCTGCTCTTTCCGATGCAACAAACCGCGTTTAAATATATGGAAGGGTAAGCCAGATAAAGCGTAGAAAAACGATGCATGTTTTAATAAAATTTCAAAAATAGGTACTTTTTACGACCAGTTTTAAGGCATTTAGAAATTGATTTTGAAACTGAAATAACGTCCCTCTATGCATTGAAATCTGCTCTTTCCGATGCAACAAACCGCGTTTAAATATATGGAAGGGTAAGCCAGATAAAGCGTAGAAAAACGATGCATGTTTTAATAAAATTTCAAAAATAGGTACTTTTTACGACCAGTTTTAAGGCATTTAGAAATTGATTTTGAAACTGAAATAACGTCCCTCTATGCATTGAAATCTGCTCTTTCCGATGCAACAAACCGCGTTTAAATATATGGAAGGGTAAGCCAGATAAAGCGTAGAAAAACGATGCATGTTTTAATAAAATTTCAAAAATAGGTACTTTTTACGACCAGTTTTAAGGCATTTAGAAATTGATTTTGAAACTGAAATAACGTCCCTCTATGCATTGAAATCTGCTCTTTCCGATGCAACAAACCGCGTTTAAATATATGGAAGGGTAAGCCAGATAAAGCGTAGAAAAACGATGCATGTTTTAATAAAATTTCAAAAATAGGTACTTTTTACGACCAGTTTTAAGGCATTTAGAAATTGATTTTGAAACTGAAATAACGTCCCTCTATGCATTGAAATCTGCTCTTTCCGATGCAACAAACCGCGTTTAAATATATGGAAGGGTAAGCCAGATAAAGCGTAGAAAAACGATGCATGTTTTAATAAAATTTCAAAAATAGGTACTTTTTACGACCAGTTTTAAGGCATTTAGAAATTGATTTTGAAACTGAAATAACGTCCCTCTATGCATTGAAATCTGCTCTTTCCGATGCAACAAACCGCGTTTAAATATATGGAAGGGTAAGCCAGATAAAGCGTAGAAAAACGATGCATGTTTTAATAAAATTTCAAAAATAGGTACTTTTTACGACCAGTTTTAAGGCATTTAGAAATTGATTTTGAAACTGAAATAACGTCCCTCTATGCATTGAAATCTGCTCTTTCCGATGCAACAAACCGCGTTTAAATATATGGAAGGGTAAGCCAGATAAAGCGTAGAAAAACGATGCATGTTTTAATAAAATTTCAAAAATAGGTACTTTTTACGACCAGTTTTAAGGCATTTAGAAATTGATTTTGAAACTGAAATAACGTCCCTCTATGCATTGAAATCTGCTCTTTCCGATGCAACAAACCGCGTTTAAATATATGGAAGGGTAAGCCAGATAAAGCGTAGAAAAACGATGCATGTTTTAATAAAATTTCAAAAATAGGTACTTTTTACGACCAGTTTTAAGGCATTTAGAAATTGATTTTGAAACTGAAATAACGTCCCTCTATGCATTGAAATCTGCTCTTTCCGATGCAACAAACCGCGTTTAAATATATGGAAGGGTAAGCCAGATAAAGCGTAGAAAAACGATGCATGTTTTAATAAAATTTCAAAAATAGGTACTTTTTACGACCAGTTTTAAGGCATTTAGAAATTGATTTTGAAACTGAAATAACGTCCCTCTATGCATTGAAATCTGCTCTTTCCGATGCAACAATCCGCGTTTAAATATATGGAAGGGTAAGCCAGATAAAGCGTAGAAAAACGATGCATGTTTTAATAAAATTTCAAAAATAGGTACTTTTTACGACCAGTTTTAAGGCATTTAGAAATTGATTTTGAAACTGAAATAACGTCCCTCTATGCATTGAAATCTGCTCTTTCCGATGCAACAAACCGCGTTTAAATATATGGAAGGGTAAGCCAGATAAAGCGTAGAAAAACGATGCATGTTTTAATAAAATTTCAAAAATAGGTACTTTTTACGACCAGTTTTAAGGCATTTAGAAATTGATTTTGAAACTGAAATAACGTCCCTCTATGCATTGAAATCTGCTCTTTCCGATGCAACAAACCGCGTTTAAATATATGGAAGGGTAAGCCAGATAAAGCGTAGAAAAACGATGCATGTTTTAATAAAATTTCAAAAATAGGTACTTTTTACGACCAGTTTTAAGGCATTTAGAAATTGATTTTGAAACTGAAATAACGTCCCTCTATGCATTGAAATCTGCTCTTTCCGATGCAACAAACCGCGTTTAAATATATGGAAGGGTAAGCCAGATAAAGCGTAGAAAAACGATGCATGTTTTAATAAAATTTCAAAAATAGGTACTTTTTACGACCAGTTTTAAGGCATTTAGAAATTGATTTTGAAACTGAAATAACGTCCCTCTATGCATTGAAATCTGCTCTTTCCGATGCAACAAACCGCGTTTAAATATATGGAAGGGTAAGCCAGATAAAGCGTAGAAAAACGATGCATGTTTTAATAAAATTTCAAAAATAGGTACTTTTTACGACCAGTTTTAAGGCATTTAGAAATTGATTTTGAAACTGAAATAACGTCCCTCTATGCATTGAAATCTGCTCTTTCCGATGCAACAAACCGCGTTTAAATATATGGAAGGGTAAGCCAGATAAAGCGTAGAAAAACGATGCATGTTTTAATAAAATTTCAAAAATAGGTACTTTTTACGACCAGTTTTAAGGCATTTAGAAATTGATTTTGAAACTGAAATAACGTCCCTCTATGCATTGAAATCTGCTCTTTCCGATGCAACAAACCGCGTTTAAATATATGGAAGGGTGAGCCAGATAAAGCGTAGAAAAACGATGCATGTTTTAATAAAATTTCAAAAATAGGTACTTTTTACGACCAGTTTTAAGGCATTTAGAAATTGATTTTGAAACTGAAATAACGTCCCTCTATGCATTGAAATCTGCTCTTTCCGATGCAACAAACCGCGTTTAAATATATGGAAGGGTGAGCCAGATAAAGCGTAGAAAAACGATGCATGTTTTAATAAAATTTCAAAAATAGGTACTTTTTACGACCAGTTTTAAGGCATTTAGAAATTGATTTTGAAACTGAAATAACGTCCCTCTATGCATTGAAATCTGCTCTTTCCGATGCAACAAACCGCGTTTAAATATATGGAAGGGTAAGCCAGATAAAGCGTAGAAAAACGATGCATGTTTTAATAAAATTTCAAAAATAGGTACTTTTTACGACCAGTTTTAAGGCATTTAGAAATTGATTTTGAAACTGAAATAACGTCCCTCTATGCATTGAAATCTGCTCTTTCCGATGCAACAAACCGCGTTTAAATATATGGAAGGGTGAGCCAGATAAAGCGTAGAAAAACGATGCATGTTTTAATAAAATTTCAAAAATAGGTACTTTTTACGACCAGTTTTAAGGCATTTAGAAATTGATTTTGAAACTGAAATAACGTCCCTCTATGCATTGAAATCTGCTCTTTCCGATGCAACAAACCGCGTTTAAATATATGGAAGGGTAAGCCAGATAAAGCGTAGAAAAACGATGCATGTTTTAATAAAATTTCAAAAATAGGTACTTTTTACGACCAGTTTTAAGGCATTTAGAAATTGATTTTGAAACTGAAATAACGTCCCTCTATGCATTGAAATCTGCTCTTTCCGATGCAACAAACCGCGTTTAAATATATGGAAGGGTAAGCCAGATAAAGCGTAGAAAAACGATGCATGTTTTAATAAAATTTCAAAAATAGGTACTTTTTACGACCAGTTTTAAGGCATTTAGAAATTGATTTTGAAACTGAAATAACGTCCCTCTATGCATTGAAATCTGCTCTTTCCGATGCAACAAACCGCGTTTAAATATATGGAAGGGTGAGCCAGATAAAGCGTAGAAAAACGATGCATGTTTTAATAAAATTTCAAAAATAGGTACTTTTTACGACCAGTTTTAAGGCATTTAGAAATTGATTTTGAAACTGAAATAACGTCCCTCTATGCATTGAAATCTGCTCTTTCCGATGCAACAAACCGCGTTTAAATATATGGAAGGGTGAGCCAGATAAAGCGTAGAAAAACGATGCATGTTTTAATAAAATTTCAAAAATAGGTACTTTTTACGACCAGTTTTAAGGCATTTAGAAATTGATTTTGAAACTGAAATAACGTCCCTCTATGCATTGAAATCTGCTCTTTCCGATGCAACAAACCGCGTTTAAATATATGGAAGGGTAAGCCAGATAAAGCGTAGAAAAACGATGCATGTTTTAATAAAATTTCAAAAATAGGTACTTTTTACGACCAGTTTTAAGGCATTTAGAAATTGATTTTGAAACTGAAATAACGTCCCTCTATGCATTGAAATCTGCTCTTTCCGATGCAACAAACCGCGTTTAAATATATGGAAGGGTAAGCCAGATAAAGCGTAGAAAAACGATGCATGTTTTAATAAAATTTCAAAAATAGGTACTTTTTACGACCAGTTTTAAGGCATTTAGAAATTGATTTTGAAACTGAAATAACGTCCCTCTATGCATTGAAATCTGCTCTTTCCGATGCAACAAACCGCGTTTAAATATATGGAAGGGTGAGCCAGATAAAGCGTAGAAAAACGATGCATGTTTTAATAAAATTTCAAAAATAGGTACTTTTTACGACCAGTTTTAAGGCATTTAGAAATTGATTTTGAAACTGAAATAACGTCCCTCTATGCATTGAAATCTGCTCTTTGCGATGCAACAAACCGCGTTTAAATATATGGAAGGGTAAGCCAGATAAAGCGTAGAAAAACGATGCATGTTTTAATAAAATTTCAAAAATAGGTACTTTTTACGACCAGTTTTAAGGCATTTAGAAATTGATTTTGAAACTGAAATAACGTCCCTCTATGCATTGAAATCTGCTCTTTCCGATGCAACAAACCGCGTTTAAATATATGGAAGGGTAAGCCAGATAAAGCGTAGAAAAACGATGCATGTTTTAATAAAATTTCAAAAATAGGTACTTTTTACGACCAGTTTTAAGGCATTTAGAAATTGATTTTGAAACTGAAATAACGTCCCTCTATGCATTGAAATCTGCTCTTTCCGATGCAACAAACCGCGTTTAAATATATGGAAGGGTGAGCCAGATAAAGCGTAGAAAAACGATGCATGTTTTAATAAAATTTCAAAAATAGGTACTTTTTACGACCAGTTTTAAGGCATTTAGAAATTGATTTTGAAACTGAAATAACGTCCCTCTATGCATTGAAATCTGCTCTTTCCGATGCAACAAACCGCGTTTAAATATATGGAAGGGTAAGCCAGATAAAGCGTAGAAAAACGATGCATGTTTTAATAAAATTTCAAAAATAGGTACTTTTTACGACCAGTTTTAAGGCATTTAGAAATTGATTTTGAAACTGAAATAACGTCCCTCTATGCATTGAAATCTGCTCTTTCCGATGCAACAAACCGCGTTTAAATATATGGAAGGGTGAGCCAGATAAAGCGTAGAAAAACGATGCATGTTTTAATAAAATTTCAAAAATAGGTACTTTTTACGACCAGTTTTAAGGCATTTAGAAATTGATTTTGAAACTGAAATAACGTCCCTCTATGCATTGAAATCTGCTCTTTGCGATGCAACAAACCGCGTTTAAATATATGGAAGGGTAAGCCAGATAAAGCGTAGAAAAACGATGCATGTTTTAATAAAATTTCAAAAATAGGTACTTTTTACGACCAGTTTTAAGGCATTTAGAAATTGATTTTGAAACTGAAATAACGTCCCTCTATGCATTGAAATCTGCTCTTTCCGATGCAACAAACCGCGTTTAAATATATGGAAGGGTGAGCCAGATAAAGCGTAGAAAAACGATGCATGTTTTAATAAAATTTCAAAAATAGGTACTTTTTACGACCAGTTTTAAGGCATTTAGAAATTGATTTTGAAACTGAAATAACGTCCCTCTATGCATTGAAATCTGCTCTTTGCGATGCAACAAACCGCGTTTAAATATATGGAAGGGTAAGCCAGATAAAGCGTAGAAAAACGATGCATGTTTTAATAAAATTTCAAAAATAGGTACTTTTTACGACCAGTTTTAAGGCATTTAGAAATTGATTTTGAAACTGAAATAACGTCCCTCTATGCATTGAAATCTGCTCTTTCCGATGCAACAAACCGCGTTTAAATATATGGAAGGGTAAGCCAGATAAAGCGTAGAAAAACGATGCATGTTTTAATAAAATTTCAAAAATAGGTACTTTTTACGACCAGTTTTAAGGCATTTAGAAATTGATTTTGAAACTGAAATAACGTCCCTCTATGCATTGAAATCTGCTCTTTCCGATGCAACAAACCGCGTTTAAATATATGGAAGGGTGAGCCAGATAAAGCGTAGAAAAACGATGCATGTTTTAATAAAATTTCAAAAATAGGTACTTTTTACGACCAGTTTTAAGGCATTTAGAAATTGATTTTGAAACTGAAATAACGTCCCTCTATGCATTGAAATCTGCTCTTTCCGATGCAACAAACCGCGTTTAAATATATGGAAGGGTAAGCCAGATAAAGCGTAGAAAAACGATGCATGTTTTAATAAAATTTCAAAAATAGGTACTTTTTACGACCAGTTTTAAGGCATTTAGAAATTGATTTTGAAACTGAAATAACGTCCCTCTATGCATTGAAATCTGCTCTTTCCGATGCAACAAACCGCGTTTAAATATATGGAAGGGTGAGCCAGATAAAGCGTAGAAAAACGATGCATGTTTTAATAAAATTTCAAAAATAGGTACTTTTTACGACCAGTTTTAAGGCATTTAGAAATTGATTTTGAAACTGAAATAACGTCCCTCTATGCATTGAAATCTGCTCTTTGCGATGCAACAAACCGCGTTTAAATATATGGAAGGGTAAGCCAGATAAAGCGTAGAAAAACGATGCATGTTTTAATAAAATTTCAAAAATAGGTACTTTTTACGACCAGTTTTAAGGCATTTAGAAATTGATTTTGAAACTGAAATAACGTCCCTCTATGCATTGAAATCTGCTCTTTCCGATGCAACAAACCGCGTTTAAATATATGGAAGGGTAAGCCAGATAAAGCGTAGAAAAACGATGCATGTTTTAATAAAATTTCAAAAATAGGTACTTTTTACGACCAGTTTTAAGGCATTTAGAAATTGATTTTGAAACTGAAATAACGTCCCTCTATGCATTGAAATCTGCTCTTTCCGATGCAACAAACCGCGTTTAAATATATGGAAGGGTGAGCCAGATAAAGCGTAGAAAAACGATGCATGTTTTAATAAAATTTCAAAAATAGGTACTTTTTACGACCAGTTTTAAGGCATTTAGAAATTGATTTTGAAACTGAAATAACGTCCCTCTATGCATTGAAATCTGCTCTTTCCGATGCAACAAACCGCGTTTAAATATATGGAAGGGTAAGCCAGATAAAGCGTAGAAAAACGATGCATGTTTTAATAAAATTTCAAAAATAGGTACTTTTTACGACCAGTTTTAAGGCATTTAGAAATTGATTTTGAAACTGAAATAACGTCCCTCTATGCATTGAAATCTGCTCTTTCCGATGCAACAAACCGCGTTTAAATATATGGAAGGGTAAGCCAGATAAAGCGTAGAAAAACGATGCATGTTTTAATAAAATTTCAAAAATAGGTACTTTTTACGACCAGTTTTAAGGCATTTAGAAATTGATTTTGAAACTGAAATAACGTCCCTCTATGCATTGAAATCTGCTCTTTCCGATGCAACAAACCGCGTTTAAATATATGGAAGGGTAAGCCAGATAAAGCGTAGAAAAACGATGCATGTTTTAATAAAATTTCAAAAATAGGTACTTTTTACGACCAGTTTTAAGGCATTTAGAAATTGATTTTGAAACTGAAATAACGTCCCTCTATGCATTGAAATCTGCTCTTTCCGATGCAACAAACCGCGTTTAAATATATGGAAGGGTAAGCCAGATAAAGCGTAGAAAAACGATGCATGTTTTAATAAAATTTCAAAAATAGGTACTTTTTACGACCAGTTTTAAGGCATTTAGAAATTGATTTTGAAACTGAAATAACGTCCCTCTATGCATTGAAATCTGCTCTTTCCGATGCAACAAACCGCGTTTAAATATATGGAAGGGTAAGCCAGATAAAGCGTAGAAAAACGATGCATGTTTTAATAAAATTTCAAAAATAGGTACTTTTTACGACCAGTTTTAAGGCATTTAGAAATTGATTTTGAAACTGAAATAACGTCCCTCTATGCATTGAAATCTGCTCTTTCCGATGCAACAAACCGCGTTTAAATATATGGAAGGGTAAGCCAGATAAAGCGTAGAAAAACGATGCATGTTTTAATAAAATTTCAAAAATAGGTACTTTTTACGACCAGTTTTAAGGCATTTAGAAATTGATTTTGAAACTGAAATAACGTCCCTCTATGCATTGAAATCTGCTCTTTCCGATGCAACAAACCGCGTTTAAATATATGGAAGGGTAAGCCAGATAAAGCGTAGAAAAACGATGCATGTTTTAATAAAATTTCAAAAATAGGTACTTTTTACGACCAGTTTTAAGGCATTTAGAAATTGATTTTGAAACTGAAATAACGTCCCTCTATGCATTGAAATCTGCTCTTTCCGATGCAACAAACCGCGTTTAAATATATGGAAGGGTAAGCCAGATAAAGCGTAGAAAAACGATGCATGTTTTAATAAAATTTCAAAAATAGGTACTTTTTACGACCAGTTTTAAGGCATTTAGAAATTGATTTTGAAACTGAAATAACGTCCCTCTATGCATTGAAATCTGCTCTTTCCGATGCAACAAACCGCGTTTAAATATATGGAAGGGTAAGCCAGATAAAGCGTAGAAAAACGATGCATGTTTTAATAAAATTTCAAAAATAGGTACTTTTTACGACCAGTTTTAAGGCATTTAGAAATTGATTTTGAAACTGAAATAACGTCCCTCTATGCATTGAAATCTGCTCTTTCCGATGCAACAAACCGCGTTTAAATATATGGAAGGGTAAGCCAGATAAAGCGTAGAAAAACGATGCATGTTTTAATAAAATTTCAAAAATAGGTACTTTTTACGACCAGTTTTAAGGCATTTAGAAATTGATTTTGAAACTGAAATAACGTCCCTCTATGCATTGAAATCTGCTCTTTCCGATGCAACAAACCGCGTTTAAATATATGGAAGGGTAAGCCAGATAAAGCGTAGAAAAACGATGCATGTTTTAATAAAATTTCAAAAATAGGTACTTTTTACGACCAGTTTTAAGGCATTTAGAAATTGATTTTGAAACTGAAATAACGTCCCTCTATGCATTGAAATCTGCTCTTTCCGATGCAACAAACCGCGTTTAAATATATGGAAGGGTAAGCCAGATAAAGCGTAGAAAAACGATGCATGTTTTAATAAAATTTCAAAAATAGGTACTTTTTACGACCAGTTTTAAGGCATTTAGAAATTGATTTTGAAACTGAAATAACGTCCCTCTATGCATTGAAATCTGCTCTTTCCGATGCAACAAACCGCGTTTAAATATATGGAAGGGTAAGCCAGATAAAGCGTAGAAAAACGATGCATGTTTTAATAAAATTTCAAAAATAGGTACTTTTTACGACCAGTTTTAAGGCATTTAGAAATTGATTTTGAAACTGAAATAACGTCCCTCTATGCATTGAAATCTGCTCTTTCCGATGCAACAAACCGCGTTTAAATATATGGAAGGGTAAGCCAGATAAAGCGTAGAAAAACGATGCATGTTTTAATAAAATTTCAAAAATAGGTACTTTTTACGACCAGTTTTAAGGCATTTAGAAATTGATTTTGAAACTGAAATAACGTCCCTCTATGCATTGAAATCTGCTCTTTCCGATGCAACAAACCGCGTTTAAATATATGGAAGGGTAAGCCAGATAAAGCGTAGAAAAACGATGCATGTTTTAATAAAATTTCAAAAATAGGTACTTTTTACGACCAGTTTTAAGGCATTTAGAAATTGATTTTGAAACTGAAATAACGTCCCTCTATGCATTGAAATCTGCTCTTTCCGATGCAACAAACCGCGTTTAAATATATGGAAGGGTAAGCCAGATAAAGCGTAGAAAAACGATGCATGTTTTAATAAAATTTCAAAAATAGGTACTTTTTACGACCAGTTTTAAGGCATTTAGAAATTGATTTTGAAACTGAAATAACGTCCCTCTATGCATTGAAATCTGCTCTTTCCGATGCAACAAACCGCGTTTAAATATATGGAAGGGTAAGCCAGATAAAGCGTAGAAAAACGATGCATGTTTTAATAAAATTTCAAAAATAGGTACTTTTTACGACCAGTTTTAAGGCATTTAGAAATTGATTTTGAAACTGAAATAACGTCCCTCTATGCATTGAAATCTGCTCTTTCCGATGCAACAAACCGCGTTTAAATATATGGAAGGGTAAGCCAGATAAAGCGTAGAAAAACGATGCATGTTTTAATAAAATTTCAAAAATAGGTACTTTTTACGACCAGTTTTAAGGCATTTAGAAATTGATTTTGAAACTGAAATAACGTCCCTCTATGCATTGAAATCTGCTCTTTCCGATGCAACAAACCGCGTTTAAATATATGGAAGGGTAAGCCAGATAAAGCGTAGAAAAACGATGCATGTTTTAATAAAATTTCAAAAATAGGTACTTTTTACGACCAGTTTTAAGGCATTTAGAAATTGATTTTGAAACTGAAATAACGTCCCTCTATGCATTGAAATCTGCTCTTTCCGATGCAACAAACCGCGTTTAAATATATGGAAGGGTAAGCCAGATAAAGCGTAGAAAAACGATGCATGTTTTAATAAAATTTCAAAAATAGGTACTTTTTACGACCAGTTTTAAGGCATTTAGAAATTGATTTTGAAACTGAAATAACGTCCCTCTATGCATTGAAATCTGCTCTTTCCGATGCAACAAACCGCGTTTAAATATATGGAAGGGTAAGCCAGATAAAGCGTAGAAAAACGATGCATGTTTTAATAAAATTTCAAAAATAGGTACTTTTTACGACCAGTTTTAAGGCATTTAGAAATTGATTTTGAAACTGAAATAACGTCCCTCTATGCATTGAAATCTGCTCTTTCCGATGCAACAAACCGCGTTTAAATATATGGAAGGGTAAGCCAGATAAAGCGTAGAAAAACGATGCATGTTTTAATAAAATTTCAAAAATAGGTACTTTTTACGACCAGTTTTAAGGCATTTAGAAATTGATTTTGAAACTGAAATAACGTCCCTCTATGCATTGAAATCTGCTCTTTCCGATGCAACAAACCGCGTTTAAATATATGGAAGGGTAAGCCAGATAAAGCGTAGAAAAACGATGCATGTTTTAATAAAATTTCAAAAATAGGTACTTTTTACGACCAGTTTTAAGGCATTTAGAAATTGATTTTGAAACTGAAATAACGTCCCTCTATGCATTGAAATCTGCTCTTTCCGATGCAACAAACCGCGTTTAAATATATGGAAGGGTAAGCCAGATAAAGCGTAGAAAAACGATGCATGTTTTAATAAAATTTCAAAAATAGGTACTTTTTACGACCAGTTTTAAGGCATTTAGAAATTGATTTTGAAACTGAAATAACGTCCCTCTATGCATTGAAATCTGCTCTTTCCGATGCAACAAACCGCGTTTAAATATATGGAAGGGTAAGCCAGATAAAGCGTAGAAAAACGATGCATGTTTTAATAAAATTTCAAAAATAGGTACTTTTTACGACCAGTTTTAAGGCATTTAGAAATTGATTTTGAAACTGAAATAACGTCCCTCTATGCATTGAAATCTGCTCTTTCCGATGCAACAAACCGCGTTTAAATATATGGAAGGGTAAGCCAGATAAAGCGTAGAAAAACGATGCATGTTTTAATAAAATTTCAAAAATAGGTACTTTTTACGACCAGTTTTAAGGCATTTAGAAATTGATTTTGAAACTGAAATAACGTCCCTCTATGCATTGAAATCTGCTCTTTCCGATGCAACAAACCGCGTTTAAATATATGGAAGGGTAAGCCAGATAAAGCGTAGAAAAACGATGCATGTTTTAATAAAATTTCAAAAATAGGTACTTTTTACGACCAGTTTTAAGGCATTTAGAAATTGATTTTGAAACTGAAATAACGTCCCTCTATGCATTGAAATCTGCTCTTTCCGATGCAACAAACCGCGTTTAAATATATGGAAGGGTAAGCCAGATAAAGCGTAGAAAAACGATGCATGTTTTAATAAAATTTCAAAAATAGGTACTTTTTACGACCAGTTTTAAGGCATTTAGAAATTGATTTTGAAACTGAAATAACGTCCCTCTATGCATTGAAATCTGCTCTTTCCGATGCAACAAACCGCGTTTAAATATATGGAAGGGTAAGCCAGATAAAGCGTAGAAAAACGATGCATGTTTTAATAAAATTTCAAAAATAGGTACTTTTTACGACCAGTTTTAAGGCATTTAGAAATTGATTTTGAAACTGAAATAACGTCCCTCTATGCATTGAAATCTGCTCTTTCCGATGCAACAAACCGCGTTTAAATATATGGAAGGGTAAGCCAGATAAAGCGTAGAAAAACGATGCATGTTTTAATAAAATTTCAAAAATAGGTACTTTTTACGACCAGTTTTAAGGCATTTAGAAATTGATTTTGAAACTGAAATAACGTCCCTCTATGCATTGAAATCTGCTCTTTCCGATGCAACAAACCGCGTTTAAATATATGGAAGGGTAAGCCAGATAAAGCGTAGAAAAACGATGCATGTTTTAATAAAATTTCAAAAATAGGTACTTTTTACGACCAGTTTTAAGGCATTTAGAAATTGATTTTGAAACTGAAATAACGTCCCTCTATGCATTGAAATCTGCTCTTTCCGATGCAACAAACCGCGTTTAAATATATGGAAGGGTAAGCCAGATAAAGCGTAGAAAAACGATGCATGTTTTAATAAAATTTCAAAAATAGGTACTTTTTACGACCAGTTTTAAGGCATTTAGAAATTGATTTTGAAACTGAAATAACGTCCCTCTATGCATTGAAATCTGCTCTTTCCGATGCAACAAACCGCGTTTAAATATATGGAAGGGTAAGCCAGATAAAGCGTAGAAAAACGATGCATGTTTTAATAAAATTTCAAAAATAGGTACTTTTTACGACCAGTTTTAAGGCATTTAGAAATTGATTTTGAAACTGAAATAACGTCCCTCTATGCATTGAAATCTGCTCTTTCCGATGCAACAAACCGCGTTTAAATATATGGAAGGGTAAGCCAGATAAAGCGTAGAAAAACGATGCATGTTTTAATAAAATTTCAAAAATAGGTACTTTTTACGACCAGTTTTAAGGCATTTAGAAATTGATTTTGAAACTGAAATAACGTCCCTCTATGCATTGAAATCTGCTCTTTCCGATGCAACAAACCGCGTTTAAATATATGGAAGGGTAAGCCAGATAAAGCGTAGAAAAACGATGCATGTTTTAATAAAATTTCAAAAATAGGTACTTTTTACGACCAGTTTTAAGGCATTTAGAAATTGATTTTGAAACTGAAATAACGTCCCTCTATGCATTGAAATCTGCTCTTTCCGATGCAACAAACCGCGTTTAAATATATGGAAGGGCAAGCCAGATAAAGCGTAGAAAAACGATGCATGTTTTAATAAAATTTCAAAAATAGGTACTTTTGACGACCAGTTTTAAGGCATTTAGAAATTGATTTTGAAACTGAAATAACGTCCCTCTATGCATTGAAATCTGCTCTTTCCGATGCAACAAACCGCGTTTAAATATATGGAAGGGTAAGCCAGATAAAGCGTAGAAAAACGATGCATGTTTTAATAAAATTTCAAAAATAGGTACTTTTTACGACCAGTTTTAAGGCATTTAGAAATTGATTTTGAAACTGAAATAACGTCCCTCTATGCATTGAAATCTGCTCTTTCCGATGCAACAAACCGTGTTTAAATATATGGAAGGGTGAGCCAGATAAAGCGTAGAAAAACGATGCATGTTTTAATAAAATTTCAAAAATAGGTACTTTTTACGACCAGTTTTAAGGCATTTAGAAATTGATTTTGAAACTGAAATAACGTCCCTCTATGCATTGAAATCTGCTCTTTCCGATGCAACAAACCGCGTTTAAATATATGGAAGGGTAAGCCAGATAAAGCGTAGAAAAACGATGCATGTTTTAATAAAATTTCAAAAATAGGTACTTTTTACGACCAGTTTTAAGGCATTTAGAAATTGATTTTGAAACTGAAATAACGTCCCTCTATGCATTGAAATCTGCTCTTTCCGATGCAACAAACCGCGTTTAAATATATGGAAGGGCAAGCCAGATAAAGCGTAGAAAAACGATGCATGTTTTAATAAAATTTCAAAAATAGGTACTTTTGACGACCAGTTTTAAGGCATTTAGAAATTGATTTTGAAACTGAAATAACGTCCCTCTATGCATTGAAATCTGCTCTTTCCGATGCAACAAACCGCGTTTAAATATATGGAAGGGTAAGCCAGATAAAGCGTAGAAAAACGATGCATGTTTTAATAAAATTTCAAAAATAGGTACTTTTTACGACCAGTTTTAAGGCATTTAGAAATTGATTTTGAAACTGAAATAACGTCCCTCTATGCATTGAAATCTGCTCTTTCCGATGCAACAAACCGCGTTTAAATATATGGAAGGGCAAGCCAGATAAAGCGTAGAAAAACGATGCATGTTTTAATAAAATTTCAAAAATAGGTACTTTTGACGACCAGTTTTAAGGCATTTAGAAATTGATTTTGAAACTGAAATAACGTCCCTCTATGCATTGAAATCTGCTCTTTCCGATGCAACAAACCGCGTTTAAATATATGGAAGGGTAAGCCAGATAAAGCGTAGAAAAACGATGCATGTTTTAATAAAATTTCAAAAATAGGTACTTTTTACGACCAGTTTTAAGGCATTTAGAAATTGATTTTGAAACTGAAATAACGTCCCTCTATGCATTGAAATCTGCTCTTTCCGATGCAACAAACCGCGTTTAAATATATGGAAGGGTGAGCCAGATAAAGCGTAGAAAAACGATGCATGTTTTAATAAAATTTCAAAAATAGGTACTTTTTACGACCAGTTTTAAGGCATTTAGAAATTGATTTTGAAACTGAAATAACGTCCCTCTATGCATTGAAATCTGCTCTTTCCGATGCAACAAACCGCGTTTAAATATATGGAAGGGTAAGCCAGATAAAGCGTAGAAAAACGATGCATGTTTTAATAAAATTTCAAAAATAGGTACTTTTTACGACCAGTTTTAAGGCATTTAGAAATTGATTTTGAAACTGAAATAACGTCCCTCTATGCATTGAAATCTGCTCTTTCCGATGCAACAAACCGCGTTTAAATATATGGAAGGGTAAGCCAGATAAAGCGTAGAAAAACGATGCATGTTTTAATAAAATTTCAAAAATAGGTACTTTTTACGACCAGTTTTAAGGCATTTAGAAATTGATTTTGAAACTGAAATAACGTCCCTCTATGCATTGAAATCTGCTCTTTCCGATGCAACAAACCGCGTTTAAATATATGGAAGGGTAAGCCAGATAAAGCGTAGAAAAACGATGCATGTTTTAATAAAATTTCAAAAATAGGTACTTTTTACGACCAGTTTTAAGGCATTTAGAAATTGATTTTGAAACTGAAATAACGTCCCTCTATGCATTGAAATCTGCTCTTTCCGATGCAACAAACCGCGTTTAAATATATGGAAGGGTAAGCCAGATAAAGCGTAGAAAAACGATGCATGTTTTAATAAAATTTCAAAAATAGGTACTCTTTACGTCCAGTTTTAAGGCATTTAGAAATTGATTTTGAAACTGAAATAACGTCCCTCTATGCATTGAAATCTGCTCTTTCCGATGCAACAAACCGCGTTTAAATATATGGAAGGGCAAGCCAGATAAAGCGTAGAAAAACGATGCATGTTTTAATAAAATTTCAAAAATAGGTACTTTTGACGACCAGTTTTAAGGCATTTAGAAATTGATTTTGAAACTGAAATAACGTCCCTCTATGCATTGAAATCTGCTCTTTCCGATGCAACAAACCGCGTTTAAATATATGGAAGGGTAAGCCAGATAAAGCGTAGAAAAACGATGCATGTTTTAATAAAATTTCAAAAATAGGTACTTTTTACGACCAGTTTTAAGGCATTTAGAAATTGATTTTGAAACTGAAATAACGTCCCTCTATGCATTGAAATCTGCTCTTTCCGATGCAACAAACCGCGTTTAAATATATGGAAGGGTAAGCCAGATAAAGCGTAGAAAAACGATGCATGTTTTAATAAAATTTCAAAAATAGGTACTTTTTACGACCAGTTTTAAGGCATTTAGAAATTGATTTTGAAACTGAAATAACGTCCCTCTATGCATTGAAATCTGCTCTTTCCGATGCAACAAACCGCGTTTAAATATATGGAAGGGTAAGCCAGATAAAGCGTAGAAAAACGATGCATGTTTTAATAAAATTTCAAAAATAGGTACTTTTTACGACCAGTTTTAAGGCATTTAGAAATTGATTTTGAAACTGAAATAACGTCCCTCTATGCATTGAAATCTGCTCTTTCCGATGCAACAAACCGCGTTTAAATATATGGAAGGGTAAGCCAGATAAAGCGTAGAAAAACGATGCATGTTTTAATAAAATTTCAAAAATAGGTACTTTTTACGACCAGTTTTAAGGCATTTAGAAATTGATTTTGAAACTGAAATAACGTCCCTCTATGCATTGAAATCTGCTCTTTCCGATGCAACAAACCGCGTTTAAATATATGGAAGGGTAAGCCAGATAAAGCGTAGAAAAACGATGCATGTTTTAATAAAATTTCAAAAATAGGTACTTTTTACGACCAGTTTTAAGGCATTTAGAAATTGATTTTGAAACTGAAATAACGTCCCTCTATGCATTGAAATCTGCTCTTTCCGATGCAACAAACCGCGTTTAAATATATGGAAGGGTAAGCCAGATAAAGCGTAGAAAAACGATGCATGTTTTAATAAAATTTCAAAAATAGGTACTTTTTACGACCAGTTTTAAGGCATTTAGAAATTGATTTTGAAACTGAAATAACGTCCCTCTATGCATTGAAATCTGCTCTTTCCGATGCAACAAACCGCGTTTAAATATATGGAAGGGTAAGCCAGATAAAGCGTAGAAAAACGATGCATGTTTTAATAAAATTTCAAAAATAGGTACTTTTTACGACCAGTTTTAAGGCATTTAGAAATTGATTTTGAAACTGAAATAACGTCCCTCTATGCATTGAAATCTGCTCTTTCCGATGCAACAAACCGCGTTTAAATATATGGAAGGGTAAGCCAGATAAAGCGTAGAAAAACGATGCATGTTTTAATAAAATTTCAAAAATAGGTACTTTTTACGACCAGTTTTAAGGCATTTAGAAATTGATTTTGAAACTGAAATAACGTCCCTCTATGCATTGAAATCTGCTCTTTCCGATGCAACAAACCGCGTTTAAATATATGGAAGGGTAAGCCAGATAAAGCGTAGAAAAACGATGCATGTTTTAATAAAATTTCAAAAATAGGTACTTTTGACGACCAGTTTTAAGGCATTTAGAAATTGATTTTGAAACTGAAATAACGTCCCTCTATGCATTGAAATCTGCTCTTTCCGATGCAACAAACCGCGTTTAAATATATGGAAGGGTAAGCCAGATAAAGCGTAGAAAAACGATGCATGTTTTAATAAAATTTCAAAAATAGGTACTTTTTACGACCAGTTTTAAGGCATTTAGAAATTGATTTTGAAACTGAAATAACGTCCCTCTATGCATTGAAATCTGCTCTTTCCGATGCAACAAACCGCGTTTAAATATATGGAAGGGTAAGCCAGATAAAGCGTAGAAAAACGATGCATGTTTTAATAAAATTTCAAAAATAGGTACTTTTTACGACCAGTTTTAAGGCATTTAGAAATTGATTTTGAAACTGAAATAACGTCCCTCTATGCATTGAAATCTGCTCTTTCCGATGCAACAAACCGCGTTTAAATATATGGAAGGGTAAGCCAGATAAAGCGTAGAAAAACGATGCATGTTTTAATAAAATTTCAAAAATAGGTACTTTTTACGACCAGTTTTAAGGCATTTAGAAATTGATTTTGAAACTGAAATAACGTCCCTCTATGCATTGAAATCTGCTCTTTCCGATGCAACAAACCGCGTTTAAATATATGGAAGGGTAAGCCAGATAAAGCGTAGAAAAACGATGCATGTTTTAATAAAATTTCAAAAATAGGTACTTTTTACGACCAGTTTTAAGGCATTTAGAAATTGATTTTGAAACTGAAATAACGTCCCTCTATGCATTGAAATCTGCTCTTTCCGATGCAACAAACCGCGTTTAAATATATGGAAGGGTAAGCCAGATAAAGCGTAGAAAAACGATGCATGTTTTAATAAAATTTCAAAAATAGGTACTTTTTACGACCAGTTTTAAGGCATTTAGAAATTGATTTTGAAACTGAAATAACGTCCCTCTATGCATTGAAATCTGCTCTTTCCGATGCAACAAACCGCGTTTAAATATATGGAAGGGTAAGCCAGATAAAGCGTAGAAAAACGATGCATGTTTTAATAAAATTTCAAAAATAGGTACTTTTTACGACCAGTTTTAAGGCATTTAGAAATTGATTTTGAAACTGAAATAACGTCCCTCTATGCATTGAAATCTGCTCTTTCCGATGCAACAAACCGCGTTTAAATATATGGAAGGGTAAGCCAGATAAAGCGTAGAAAAACGATGCATGTTTTAATAAAATTTCAAAAATAGGTACTTTTTACGACCAGTTTTAAGGCATTTAGAAATTGATTTTGAAACTGAAATAACGTCCCTCTATGCATTGAAATCTGCTCTTTCCGATGCAACAAACCGCGTTTAAATATATGGAAGGGTAAGCCAGATAAAGCGTAGAAAAACGATGCATGTTTTAATAAAATTTCAAAAATAGGTACTTTTTACGACCAGTTTTAAGGCATTTAGAAATTGATTTTGAAACTGAAATAACGTCCCTCTATGCATTGAAATCTGCTCTTTCCGATGCAACAAACCGCGTTTAAATATATGGAAGGGTAAGCCAGATAAAGCGTAGAAAAACGATGCATGTTTTAATAAAATTTCAAAAATAGGTACTTTTTACGACCAGTTTTAAGGCATTTAGAAATTGATTTTGAAACTGAAATAACGTCCCTCTATGCATTGAAATCTGCTCTTTCCGATGCAACAAACCGCGTTTAAATATATGGAAGGGTAAGCCAGATAAAGCGTAGAAAAACGATGCATGTTTTAATAAAATTTCAAAAATAGGTACTTTTTACGACCAGTTTTAAGGCATTTAGAAATTGATTTTGAAACTGAAATAACGTCCCTCTATGCATTGAAATCTGCTCTTTCCGATGCAACAAACCGCGTTTAAATATATGGAAGGGTAAGCCAGATAAAGCGTAGAAAAACGATGCATGTTTTAATAAAATTTCAAAAATAGGTACTTTTTACGACCAGTTTTAAGGCATTTAGAAATTGATTTTGAAACTGAAATAACGTCCCTCTATGCATTGAAATCTGCTCTTTCCGATGCAACAAACCGCGTTTAAATATATGGAAGGGTAAGCCAGATAAAGCGTAGAAAAACGATGCATGTTTTAATAAAATTTCAAAAATAGGTACTTTTTACGACCAGTTTTAAGGCATTTAGAAATTGATTTTGAAACTGAAATAACGTCCCTCTATGCATTGAAATCTGCTCTTTCCGATGCAACAAACCGCGTTTAAATATATGGAAGGGTAAGCCAGATAAAGCGTAGAAAAACGATGCATGTTTTAATAAAATTTCAAAAATAGGTACTTTTTACGACCAGTTTTAAGGCATTTAGAAATTGATTTTGAAACTGAAATAACGTCCCTCTATGCATTGAAATCTGCTCTTTCCGATGCAACAAACCGCGTTTAAATATATGGAAGGGTAAGCCAGATAAAGCGTAGAAAAACGATGCATGTTTTAATAAAATTTCGAAAATAGGTACTTTTTACGACCAGTTTTAAGGCATTTAGAAATTGATTTTGAAACTGAAATAACGTCCCTCTATGCATTGAAATCTGCTCTTTCCGATGCAACAAACCGCGTTTAAATATATGGAAGGGTAAGCCAGATAAAGCGTAGAAAAACGATGCATGTTTTAATAAAATTTCAAAAATAGGTACTTTTTACGACCAGTTTTAAGGCATTTAGAAATTGATTTTGAAACTGAAATAACGTCCCTCTATGCATTGAAATCTGCTCTTTCCGATGCAACAAACCGCGTTTAAATATATGGAAGGGTAAGCCAGATAAAGCGTAGAAAAACGATGCATGTTTTAATAAAATTTCAAAAATAGGTACTTTTTACGACCAGTTTTAAGGCATTTAGAAATTGATTTTGAAACTGAAATAACGTCCCTCTATGCATTGAAATCTGCTCTTTCCGATGCAACAAACCGCGTTTAAATATATGGAAGGGTAAGCCAGATAAAGCGTAGAAAAACGATGCATGTTTTAATAAAATTTCAAAAATAGGTACTCTTTACGACCAGTTTTAAGGCATTTAGAAATTGATTTTGAAACTGAAATAACGTCCCTCTATGCATTGAAATCTGCTCTTTCCGATGCAACAAACCGCGTTTAAATATATGGAAGGGTAAGCCAGATAAAGCGTAGAAAAACGATGCATGTTTTAATAAAATTTCAAAAATAGGTACTTTTTACGACCAGTTTTAAGGCATTTAGAAATTGATTTTGAAACTGAAATAACGTCCCTCTATGCATTGAAATCTGCTCTTTCCGATGCAACAAACCGCGTTTAAATATATGGAAGGGTAAGCCAGATAAAGCGTAGAAAAACGATGCATGTTTTAATAAAATTTCAAAAATAGGTACTTTTTACGACCAGTTTTAAGGCATTTAGAAATTGATTTTGAAACTGAAATAACGTCCCTCTATGCATTGAAATCTGCTCTTTCCGATGCAACAAACCGCGTTTAAATATATGGAAGGGTAAGCCAGATAAAGCGTAGAAAAACGATGCATGTTTTAATAAAATTTCAAAAATAGGTACTTTTTACGACCAGTTTTAAGGCATTTAGAAATTGATTTTGAAACTGAAATAACGTCCCTCTATGCATTGAAATCTGCTCTTTCCGATGCAACAAACCGCGTTTAAATATATGGAAGGGTAAGCCAGATAAAGCGTAGAAAAACGATGCATGTTTTAATAAAATTTCAAAAATAGGTACTTTTTACGACCAGTTTTAAGGCATTTAGAAATTGATTTTGAAACTGAAATAACGTCCCTCTATGCATTGAAATCTGCTCTTTCCGATGCAACAAACCGCGTTTAAATATATGGAAGGGTAAGCCAGATAAAGCGTAGAAAAACGATGCATGTTTTAATAAAATTTCAAAATAGGTACTTTTTACGACCAGTTTTAAGGCATTTAGAAATTGATTTTGAAACTGAAATAACGTCCCTCTATGCATTGAAATCTGCTCTTTCCGATGCAACAAACCGCGTTTAAATATATGGAAGGGTAAGCCAGATAAAGCGTAGAAAAACGATGCATGTTTTAATAAAATTTCAAAAATAGGTACTTTTTACGACCAGTTTTAAGGCATTTAGAAATTGATTTTGAAACTGAAATAACGTCCCTCTATGCATTGAAATCTGCTCTTTCCGATGCAACAAACCGCGTTTAAATATATGGAAGGGTAAGCCAGATAAAGCGTAAAAAAAGCGATGCATGTTTTAATAAAATTTCAAAAATAGGTACTCTTTACGACCAGTTTTAAGGCATTTAGAAATTGATTTTGAAACTGAAATAACGTTCCTCTATGCATTGAAATCTGCTCTTTCCGATGCAACAAACCGCGTTTAAATATATGGAAGGGTAAGCCAGATAAAGCGTAGAAAAACGATGCATGTTTTAATAAAATTTCAAAAATAGGTACTCTTTACGACCAGTTTTAAGGCATTTAGAAATTGATTTTGAAACTGAAATAACGTCCCTCTATGCATTGAAATCTGCTCTTTCCGATGCAACAAACCGCGTTTAAATATATGGAAGGGTAAGCCAGATAAAGCGTAGAAAAACGATGCATGTTTTAATAAAATTTCAAAAATAGGTACTTTTTACGACCAGTTTTAAGGCATTTAGAAATTGATTTTGAAACTGAAATAACGTCCCTCTATGCATTGAAATCTGCTCTTTCCGATGCAACAAACCGCGTTTAAATATATGGAAGGGTAAGCCAGATAAAGCGTAGAAAAACGATGCATGTTTTAATAAAATTTCAAAAATAGGTACTTTTTACGACCAGTTTTAAGGCATTTAGAAATTGATTTTGAAACTGAAATAACGTCCCTCTATGCATTGAAATCTGCTCTTTCCGATGCAACAAACCGCGTTTAAATATATGGAAGGGTAAGCCAGATAAAGCGTAGAAAAACGATGCATGTTTTAATAAAATTTCAAAAATAGGTACTTTTTACGACCAGTTTTAAGGCATTTAGAAATTGATTTTGAAACTGAAATAACGTCCCTCTATGCATTGAAATCTGCTCTTTCCGATGCAACAAACCGCGTTTAAATATATGGAAGGGTAAGCCAGATAAAGCGTAGAAAAACGATGCATGTTTTAATAAAATTTCAAAAATAGGTACTTTTTACGACCAGTTTTAAGGCATTTAGAAATTGATTTTGAAACTGAAATAACGTCCCTCTATGCATTGAAATCTGCTCTTTCCGATGCAACAAACCGCGTTTAAATATATGGAAGGGTAAGCCAGATAAAGCGTAGAAAAACGATGCATGTTTTAATAAAATTTCAAAAATAGGTACTTTTTACGACCAGTTTTAAGGCATTTAGAAATTGATTTTGAAACTGAAATAACGTCCCTCTATGCATTGAAATCTGCTCTTTCCGATGCAACAAACCGCGTTTAAATATATGGAAGGGTAAGCCAGATAAAGCGTAGAAAAACGATGCATGTTTTAATAAAATTTCAAAAATAGGTACTTTTTACGACCAGTTTTAAGGCATTTAGAAATTGATTTTGAAACTGAAATAACGTCCCTCTATGCATTGAAATCTGCTCTTTCCGATGCAACAAACCGCGTTTAAATATATGGAAGGGTAAGCCAGATAAAGCGTAGAAAAACGATGCATGTTTTAATAAAATTTCAAAAATAGGTACTTTTTACGACCAGTTTTAAGGCATTTAGAAATTGATTTTGAAACTGAAATAACGTCCCTCTATGCATTGAAATCTGCTCTTTCCGATGCAACAAACCGCGTTTAAATATATGGAAGGGTAAGCCAGATAAAGCGTAGAAAAACGATGCATGTTTTAATAAAATTTCAAAAATAGGTACTTTTTACGACCAGTTTTAAGGCATTTAGAAATTGATTTTGAAACTGAAATAACGTCCCTCTATGCATTGAAATCTGCTCTTTCCGATGCAACAAACCGCGTTTAAATATATGGAAGGGTAAGCCAGATAAAGCGTAGAAAAACGATGCATGTTTTAATAAAATTTCAAAAATAGGTACTCTTTACGACCAGTTTTAAGGCATTTAGAAATTGATTTTGAAACTGAAATAACGTCCCTCTATGCATTGAAATCTGCTCTTTCCGATGCAACAAACCGCGTTTAAATATATGGAAGGGTAAGCCAGATAAAGCGTAGAAAAACGATGCATGTTTTAATAAAATTTCAAAAATAGGTACTTTTTACGACCAGTTTTAAGGCATTTAGAAATTGATTTTGAAACTGAAATAACGTCCCTCTATGCATTGAAATCTGCTCTTTCCGATGCAACAAACCGCGTTTAAATATATGGAAGGGTAAGCCAGATAAAGCGTAGAAAAACGATGCATGTTTTAATAAAATTTCAAAAATAGGTACTCTTTACGACCAGTTTTAAGGCATTTAGAAATTGATTTTGAAACTGAAATAACGTCCCTCTATGCATTGAAATCTGCTCTTTCCGATGCAACAAACCGCGTTTAAATATATGGAAGGGTAAGCCAGATAAAGCGTAGAAAAACGATGCATGTTTTAATAAAATTTCAAAAATAGGTACTTTTTACGACCAGTTTTAAGGCATTTAGAAATTGATTTTGAAACTGAAATAACGTCCCTCTATGCATTGAAATCTGCTCTTTCCGATGCAACAAACCGCGTTTAAATATATGGAAGGGTAAGCCAGATAAAGCGTAGAAAAACGATGCATGTTTTAATAAAATTTCAAAAATAGGTACTTTTTACGACCAGTTTTAAGGCATTTAGAAATTGATTTTGAAACTGAAATAACGTCCCTCTATGCATTGAAATCTGCTCTTTCCGATGCAACAAACCGCGTTTAAATATATGGAAGGGTAAGCCAGATAAAGCGTAGAAAAACGATGCATGTTTTAATAAAATTTCAAAAATAGGTACTTTTTACGACCAGTTTTAAGGCATTTAGAAATTGATTTTGAAACTGAAATAACGTCCCTCTATGCATTGAAATCTGCTCTTTCCGATGCAACAAACCGCGTTTAAATATATGGAAGGGTAAGCCAGATAAAGCGTAGAAAAACGATGCATGTTTTAATAAAATTTCAAAAATAGGTACTCTTTACGACCAGTTTTAAGGCATTTAGAAATTGATTTTGAAACTGAAATAACGTCCCTCTATGCATTGAAATCTGCTCTTTCCGATGCAACAAACCGCGTTTAAATATATGGAAGGGTAAGCCAGATAAAGCGTAGAAAAACGATGCATGTTTTAATAAAATTTCAAAAATAGGTACTTTTTACGACCAGTTTTAAGGCATTTAGAAATTGATTTTGAAACTGAAATAACGTCCCTCTATGCATTGAAATCTGCTCTTTCCGATGCAACAAACCGCGTTTAAATATATGGAAGGGTAAGCCAGATAAAGCGTAGAAAAACGATGCATGTTTTAATAAAATTTCAAAAATAGGTACTTTTTACGACCAGTTTTAAGGCATTTAGAAATTGATTTTGAAACTGAAATAACGTCCCTCTATGCATTGAAATCTGCTCTTTCCGATGCAACAAACCGCGTTTAAATATATGGAAGGGTAAGCCAGATAAAGCGTAGAAAAACGATGCATGTTTTAATAAAATTTCAAAAATAGGTACTTTTTACGACCAGTTTTAAGGCATTTAGAAATTGATTTTGAAACTGAAATAACGTCCCTCTATGCATTGAAATCTGCTCTTTCCGATGCAACAAACCGCGTTTAAATATATGGAAGGGTAAGCCAGATAAAGCGTAGAAAAACGATGCATGTTTTAATAAAATTTCAAAAATAGGTACTTTTTACGACCAGTTTTAAGGCATTTAGAAATTGATTTTGAAACTGAAATAACGTCCCTCTATGCATTGAAATCTGCTCTTTCCGATGCAACAAACCGCGTTTAAATATATGGAAGGGTAAGCCAGATAAAGCGTAGAAAAACGATGCATGTTTTAATAAAATTTCAAAAATAGGTACTTTTTACGACCAGTTTTAAGGCATTTAGAAATTGATTTTGAAACTGAAATAACGTCCCTCTATGCATTGAAATCTGCTCTTTCCGATGCAACAAACCGCGTTTAAATATATGGAAGGGTAAGCCAGATAAAGCGTAGAAAAACGATGCATGTTTTAATAAAATTTCAAAAATAGGTACTTTTTACGACCAGTTTTAAGGCATTTAGAAATTGATTTTGAAACTGAAATAACGTCCCTCTATGCATTGAAATCTGCTCTTTCCGATGCAACAAACCGCGTTTAAATATATGGAAGGGTAAGCCAGATAAAGCGTAGAAAAACGATGCATGTTTTAATAAAATTTCAAAAATAGGTACTCTTTACGACCAGTTTTAAGGCATTTAGAAATTGATTTTGAAACTGAAATAACGTCCCTCTATGCATTGAAATCTGCTCTTTCCGATGCAACAAACCGCGTTTAAATATATGGAAGGGTAAGCCAGATAAAGCGTAGAAAAACGATGCATGTTTTAATAAAATTTCAAAAATAGGTACTTTTTACGACCAGTTTTAAGGCATTTAGAAATTGATTTTGAAACTGAAATAACGTCCCTCTATGCATTGAAATCTGCTCTTTCCGATGCAACAAACCGCGTTTAAATATATGGAAGGGTAAGCCAGATAAAGCGTTGAAAAACGATGCATGTTATAATAAAATTTCAAAAATAGGTACTTTTTACGACCAGTTTTAAGGCATTTAGAAATTGATTTTGAAACTGAAATAACGTCCCTCTATGCATTGAAATCTGCTCTTTCTGATGCAACAAACCGCGTTTAAATATATGGAAGGGTAAGCCAGATAAAGCGTAGAAAAACGATGCATGTTTTAATAAAATTTCAAAAATAGGTACTTTTTACGACCAGTTTTAAGGCATTTAGAAATTGATTTTGAAACTGAAATAACGTCCCTCTATGCATTGAAATCTGCTCTTTCCGATGCAACAAACCGCGTTTAAATATATGGAAGGGTAAGCCAGATAAAGCGTAGAAAAACGATGCATGTTTTAATAAAATTTCAAAAATAGGTACTTTTTACGACCAGTTTTAAGGCATTTAGAAATTGATTTTGAAACTGAAATAACGTCCCTCTATGCATTGAAATCTGCTCTTTCCGATGCAACAAACCGTGTTTAAATATATGGAAGGGTAAGCCAGATAAAGCGTAGAAAAACGATGCATGTTTTAATAAAATTTCAAAAATAGGTACTTTTTACGACCAGTTTTAAGGCATTTAGAAATTGATTTTGAAACTGAAATAACGTCCCTCTATGCATTGAAATCTGCTCTTTCCGATGCAACAAACCGCGTTTAAATATATGGAAGGGTAAGCCAGATAAAGCGTAGAAAACCGATGCATGTTTTAATAAAATTTCAAAAATAGGTACTTTTTACGACCAGTTTTAAGGCATTTAGAAATTGATTTTGAAACTGAAATAACGTCCCTCTATGCATTGAAATCTGCTCTTTCCGATGCAACAAACCGCGTTTAAATATATGGAAGGGTAAGCCAGATAAAGCGTAAAAAAAGCGATGCATGTTTTAATAAAATTTCAAAAATAGGTACTCTTTACGACCAGTTTTAAGGCATTTAGAAATTGATTTTGAAACTGAAATAACGTTCCTCTATGCATTGAAATCTGCTCTTTCCGATGCAACAAACCGCGTTTAAATATATGGAAGGGTAAGCCAGATAAAGCGTAGAAAAACGATGCATGTTTTAATAAAATTTCAAAAATAGGTACTCTTTACGACCAGTTTTAAGGCATTTAGAAATTGATTTTGAAACTGAAATAACGTCCCTCTATGCATTGAAATCTGCTCTTTCCGATGCAACAAACCGCGTTTAAATATATGGAAGGGTAAGCCAGATAAAGCGTAGAAAAACGATGCATGTTTTAATAAAATTTCAAAAATAGGTACTTTTTACGACCAGTTTTAAGGCATTTAGAAATTGATTTTGAAACTGAAATAACGTCCCTCTATGCATTGAAATCTGCTCTTTCCGATGCAACAAACCGCGTTTAAATATATGGAAGGGTAAGCCAGATAAAGCGTAGAAAAACGATGCATGTTTTAATAAAATTTCAAAAATAGGTACTTTTTACGACCAGTTTTAAGGCATTTAGAAATTGATTTTGAAACTGAAATAACGTCCCTCTATGCATTGAAATCTGCTCTTTCCGATGCAACAAACCGCGTTTAAATATATGGAAGGGTAAGCCAGATAAAGCGTAGAAAAACGATGCATGTTTTAATAAAATTTCAAAAATAGGTACTTTTTACGACCAGTTTTAAGGCATTTAGAAATTGATTTTGAAACTGAAATAACGTCCCTCTATGCATTGAAATCTGCTCTTTCCGATGCAACAAACCGCGTTTAAATATATGGAAGGGTAAGCCAGATAAAGCGTAGAAAAACGATGCATGTTTTAATAAAATTTCAAAAATAGGTACTTTTTACGACCAGTTTTAAGGCATTTAGAAATTGATTTTGAAACTGAAATAACGTCCCTCTATGCATTGAAATCTGCTCTTTCCGATGCAACAAACCGCGTTTAAATATATGGAAGGGTAAGCCAGATAAAGCGTAGAAAAACGATGCATGTTTTAATAAAATTTCAAAAATAGGTACTTTTTACGACCAGTTTTAAGGCATTTAGAAATTGATTTTGAAACTGAAATAACGTCCCTCTATGCATTGAAATCTGCTCTTTCCGATGCAACAAACCGCGTTTAAATATATGGAAGGGTAAGCCAGATAAAGCGTAGAAAAACGATGCATGTTTTAATAAAATTTCGAAAATAGGTACTTTTTACGACCAGTTTTAAGGCATTTAGAAATTGATTTTGAAACTGAAATAACGTCCCTCTATGCATTGAAATCTGCTCTTTCCGATGCAACAAACCGCGTTTAAATATATGGAAGGGTAAGCCAGATAAAGCGTAGAAAAACGATGCATGTTTTAATAAAATTTCAAAAATAGGTACTTTTTACGACCAGTTTTAAGGCATTTAGAAATTGATTTTGAAACTGAAATAACGTCCCTCTATGCATTGAAATCTGCTCTTTCCGATGCAACAAACCGCGTTTAAATATATGGAAGGGTAAGCCAGATAAAGCGTAGAAAAACGATGCATGTTTTAATAAAATTTCAAAAATAGGTACTTTTTACGACCAGTTTTAAGGCATTTAGAAATTGATTTTGAAACTGAAATAACGTCCCTCTATGCATTGAAATCTGCTCTTTCCGATGCAACAAACCGCGTTTAAATATATGGAAGGGTAAGCCAGATAAAGCGTAGAAAAACGATGCATGTTTTAATAAAATTTCAAAAATAGGTACTTTTTACGACCAGTTTTAAGGCATTTAGAAATTGATTTTGAAACTGAAATAACGTCCCTCTATGCATTGAAATCTGCTCTTTCCGATGCAACAAACCGCGTTTAAATATATGGAAGGGTAAGCCAGATAAAGCGTAGAAAAACGATGCATGTTTTAATAAAATTTCAAAAATAGGTACTTTTTACGACCAGTTTTAAGGCATTTAGAAATTGATTTTGAAACTGAAATAACGTCCCTCTATGCATTGAAATCTGCTCTTTCCGATGCAACAAACCGCGTTTAAATATATGGAAGGGTAAGCCAGATAAAGCGTAGAAAAACGATGCATGTTTTAATAAAATTTCAAAAATAGGTACTTTTTACGACCAGTTTTAAGGCATTTAGAAATTGATTTTGAAACTGAAATAACGTCCCTCTATGCATTGAAATCTGCTCTTTCCGATGCAACAAACCGCGTTTAAATATATGGAAGGGTAAGCCAGATAAAGCGTAGAAAAACGATGCATGTTTTAATAAAATTTCGAAAATAGGTACTTTTTACGACCAGTTTTAAGGCATTTAGAAATTGATTTTGAAACTGAAATAACGTCCCTCTATGCATTGAAATCTGCTCTTTCCGATGCAACAAACCGCGTTTAAATATATGGAAGGGTAAGCCAGATAAAGCGTAGAAAAACGATGCATGTTTTAATAAAATTTCAAAAATAGGTACTTTTTACGACCAGTTTTAAGGCATTTAGAAATTGATTTTGAAACTGAAATAACGTCCCTCTATGCATTGAAATCTGCTCTTTCCGATGCAACAAACCGCGTTTAAATATATGGAAGGGTAAGCCAGATAAAGCGTAGAAAAACGATGCATGTTTTAATAAAATTTCAAAAATAGGTACTTTTTACGACCAGTTTTAAGGCATTTAGAAATTGATTTTGAAACTGAAATAACGTCCCTCTATGCATTGAAATCTGCTCTTTCCGATGCAACAAACCGCGTTTAAATATATGGAAGGGTAAGCCAGATAAAGCGTAGAAAAACGATGCATGTTTTAATAAAATTTCAAAAATAGGTACTTTTTACGACCAGTTTTAAGGCATTTAGAAATTGATTTTGAAACTGAAATAACGTCCCTCTATGCATTGAAATCTGCTCTTTCCGATGCAACAAACCGCGTTTAAATATATGGAAGGGTAAGCCAGATAAAGCGTAGAAAAACGATGCATGTTTTAATAAAATTTCAAAAATAGGTACTTTTTACGACCAGTTTTAAGGCATTTAGAAATTGATTTTGAAACTGAAATAACGTCCCTCTATGCATTGAAATCTGCTCTTTCCGATGCAACAAACCGCGTTTAAATATATGGAAGGGTAAGCCAGATAAAGCGTAGAAAAACGATGCATGTTTTAATAAAATTTCGAAAATAGGTACTTTTTACGACCAGTTTTAAGGCATTTAGAAATTGATTTTGAAACTGAAATAACGTCCCTCTATGCATTGAAATCTGCTCTTTCCGATGCAACAAACCGCGTTTAAATATATGGAAGGGTAAGCCAGATAAAGCGTAGAAAAACGATGCATGTTTTAATAAAATTTCAAAAATAGGTACTTTTTACGACCAGTTTTAAGGCATTTAGAAATTGATTTTGAAACTGAAATAACGTCCCTCTATGCATTGAAATCTGCTCTTTCCGATGCAACAAACCGCGTTTAAATATATGGAAGGGTAAGCCAGATAAAGCGTAGAAAAACGATGCATGTTTTAATAAAATTTCAAAAATAGGTACTTTTTACGACCAGTTTTAAGGCATTTAGAAATTGATTTTGAAACTGAAATAACGTCCCTCTATGCATTGAAATCTGCTCTTTCCGATGCAACAAACCGCGTTTAAATATATGGAAGGGTAAGCCAGATAAAGCGTAGAAAAACGATGCATGTTTTAATAAAATTTCAAAAATAGGTACTTTTTACGACCAGTTTTAAGGCATTTAGAAATTGATTTTGAAACTGAAATAACGTCCCTCTATGCATTGAAATCTGCTCTTTCCGATGCAACAAACCGCGTTTAAATATATGGAAGGGTAAGCCAGATAAAGCGTAGAAAAACGATGCATGTTTTAATAAAATTTCAAAAATAGGTACTTTTTACGACCAGTTTTAAGGCATTTAGAAATTGATTTTGAAACTGAAATAACGTCCCTCTATGCATTGAAATCTGCTCTTTCCGATGCAACAAACCGCGTTTAAATATATGGAAGGGTAAGCCAGATAAAGCGTAGAAAAACGATGCATGTTTTAATAAAATTTCAAAAATAGGTACTTTTTACGACCAGTTTTAAGGCATTTAGAAATTGATTTTGAAACTGAAATAACGTCCCTCTATGCATTGAAATCTGCTCTTTCCGATGCAACAAACCGCGTTTAAATATATGGAAGGGTAAGCCAGATAAAGCGTAGAAAAACGATGCATGTTTTAATAAAATTTCAAAAATAGGTACTTTTTACGACCAGTTTTAAGGCATTTAGAAATTGATTTTGAAACTGAAATAACGTCCCTCTATGCATTGAAATCTGCTCTTTCCGATGCAACAAACCGCGTTTAAATATATGGAAGGGTAAGCCAGATAAAGCGTAGAAAAACGATGCATGTTTTAATAAAATTTCAAAAATAGGTACTTTTTACGACCAGTTTTAAGGCATTTAGAAATTGATTTTGAAACTGAAATAACGTCCCTCTATGCATTGAAATCTGCTCTTTCCGATGCAACAAACCGCGTTTAAATATATGGAAGGGTAAGCCAGATAAAGCGTAGAAAAACGATGCATGTTTTAATAAAATTTCAAAAATAGGTACTTTTTACGACCAGTTTTAAGGCATTTAGAAATTGATTTTGAAACTGAAATAACGTCCCTCTATGCATTGAAATCTGCTCTTTCCGATGCAACAAACCGCGTTTAAATATATGGAAGGGTAAGCCAGATAAAGCGTAGAAAAACGATGCATGTTTTAATAAAATTTCAAAAATAGGTACTTTTTACGACCAGTTTTAAGGCATTTAGAAATTGATTTTGAAACTGAAATAACGTCCCTCTATGCATTGAAATCTGCTCTTTCCGATGCAACAAACCGCGTTTAAATATATGGAAGGGTAAGCCAGATAAAGCGTAGAAAAACGATGCATGTTTTAATAAAATTTCAAAAATAGGTACTTTTTACGACCAGTTTTAAGGCATTTAGAAATTGATTTTGAAACTGAAATAACGTCCCTCTATGCATTGAAATCTGCTCTTTCCGATGCAACAAACCGCGTTTAAATATATGGAAGGGTAAGCCAGATAAAGCGTAGAAAAACGATGCATGTTTTAATAAAATTTCAAAAATAGGTACTTTTTACGACCAGTTTTAAGGCATTTAGAAATTGATTTTGAAACTGAAATAACGTCCCTCTATGCATTGAAATCTGCTCTTTCCGATGCAACAAACCGCGTTTAAATATATGGAAGGGTAAGCCAGATAAAGCGTAGAAAAACGATGCATGTTTTAATAAAATTTCAAAAATAGGTACTTTTTACGACCAGTTTTAAGGCATTTAGAAATTGATTTTGAAACTGAAATAACGTCCCTCTATGCATTGAAATCTGCTCTTTCCGATGCAACAAACCGCGTTTAAATATATGGAAGGGTAAGCCAGATAAAGCGTAGAAAAACGATGCATGTTTTAATAAAATTTCAAAAATAGGTACTTTTTACGACCAGTTTTAAGGCATTTAGAAATTGATTTTGAAACTGAAATAACGTCCCTCTATGCATTGAAATCTGCTCTTTCCGATGCAACAAACCGCGTTTAAATATATGGAAGGGTAAGCCAGATAAAGCGTAGAAAAACGATGCATGTTTTAATAAAATTTCAAAAATAGGTACTTTTTACGACCAGTTTTAAGGCATTTAGAAATTGATTTTGAAACTGAAATAACGTCCCTCTATGCATTGAAATCTGCTCTTTCCGATGCAACAAACCGCGTTTAAATATATGGAAGGGTAAGCCAGATAAAGCGTAGAAAAACGATGCATGTTTTAATAAAATTTCAAAAATAGGTACTTTTTACGACCAGTTTTAAGGCATTTAGAAATTGATTTTGAAACTGAAATAACGTCCCTCTATGCATTGAAATCTGCTCTTTCCGATGCAACAAACCGCGTTTAAATATATGGAAGGGTAAGCCAGATAAAGCGTAGAAAAACGATGCATGTTTTAATAAAATTTCAAAAATAGGTACTTTTTACGACCAGTTTTAAGGCATTTAGAAATTGATTTTGAAACTGAAATAACGTCCCTCTATGCATTGAAATCTGCTCTTTCCGATGCAACAAACCGCGTTTAAATATATGGAAGGGTAAGCCAGATAAAGCGTAGAAAAACGATGCATGTTTTAATAAAATTTCAAAAATAGGTACTTTTTACGACCAGTTTTAAGGCATTTAGAAATTGATTTTGAAACTGAAATAACGTCCCTCTATGCATTGAAATCTGCTCTTTCCGATGCAACAAACCGCGTTTAAATATATGGAAGGGTAAGCCAGATAAAGCGTAGAAAAACGATGCATGTTTTAATAAAATTTCAAAAATAGGTACTTTTTACGACCAGTTTTAAGGCATTTAGAAATTGATTTTGAAACTGAAATAACGTCCCTCTATGCATTGAAATCTGCTCTTTCCGATGCAACAAACCGCGTTTAAATATATGGAAGGGTAAGCCAGATAAAGCGTAGAAAAACGATGCATGTTTTAATAAAATTTCAAAAATAGGTACTTTTTACGACCAGTTTTAAGGCATTTAGAAATTGATTTTGAAACTGAAATAACGTCCCTCTATGCATTGAAATCTGCTCTTTCCGATGCAACAAACCGCGTTTAAATATATGGAAGGGTAAGCCAGATAAAGCGTAGAAAAACGATGCATGTTTTAATAAAATTTCAAAAATAGGTACTTTTTACGACCAGTTTTAAGGCATTTAGAAATTGATTTTGAAACTGAAATAACGTCCCTCTATGCATTGAAATCTGCTCTTTCCGATGCAACAAACCGCGTTTAAATATATGGAAGGGTAAGCCAGATAAAGCGTAGAAAAACGATGCATGTTTTAATAAAATTTCAAAAATAGGTACTTTTTACGACCAGTTTTAAGGCATTTAGAAATTGATTTTGAAACTGAAATAACGTCCCTCTATGCATTGAAATCTGCTCTTTCCGATGCAACAAACCGCGTTTAAATATATGGAAGGGTAAGCCAGATAAAGCGTAGAAAAACGATGCATGTTTTAATAAAATTTCAAAAATAGGTACTTTTTACGACCAGTTTTAAGGCATTTAGAAATTGATTTTGAAACTGAAATAACGTCCCTCTATGCATTGAAATCTGCTCTTTCCGATGCAACAAACCGCGTTTAAATATATGGAAGGGTAAGCCAGATAAAGCGTAGAAAAACGATGCATGTTTTAATAAAATTTCAAAAATAGGTACTTTTTACGACCAGTTTTAAGGCATTTAGAAATTGATTTTGAAACTGAAATAACGTCCCTCTATGCATTGAAATCTGCTCTTTCCGATGCAACAAACCGCGTTTAAATATATGGAAGGGTAAGCCAGATAAAGCGTAGAAAAACGATGCATGTTTTAATAAAATTTCAAAAATAGGTACTTTTTACGACCAGTTTTAAGGCATTTAGAAATTGATTTTGAAACTGAAATAACGTCCCTCTATGCATTGAAATCTGCTCTTTCCGATGCAACAAACCGCGTTTAAATATATGGAAGGGTAAGCCAGATAAAGCGTAGAAAAACGATGCATGTTTTAATAAAATTTCAAAAATAGGTACTTTTTACGACCAGTTTTAAGGCATTTAGAAATTGATTTTGAAACTGAAATAACGTCCCTCTATGCATTGAAATCTGCTCTTTCCGATGCAACAAACCGCGTTTAAATATATGGAAGGGTAAGCCAGATAAAGCGTAGAAAAACGATGCATGTTTTAATAAAATTTCAAAAATAGGTACTTTTTACGACCAGTTTTAAGGCATTTAGAAATTGATTTTGAAACTGAAATAACGTCCCTCTATGCATTGAAATCTGCTCTTTCCGATGCAACAAACCGCGTTTAAATATATGGAAGGGTAAGCCAGATAAAGCGTAGAAAAACGATGCATGTTTTAATAAAATTTCAAAAATAGGTACTTTTTACGACCAGTTTTAAGGCATTTAGAAATTGATTTTGAAACTGAAATAACGTCCCTCTATGCATTGAAATCTGCTCTTTCCGATGCAACAAACCGCGTTTAAATATATGGAAGGGTAAGCCAGATAAAGCGTAGAAAAACGATGCATGTTTTAATAAAATTTCAAAAATAGGTACTTTTTACGACCAGTTTTAAGGCATTTAGAAATTGATTTTGAAACTGAAATAACGTCCCTCTATGCATTGAAATCTGCTCTTTCCGATGCAACAAACCGCGTTTAAATATATGGAAGGGTAAGCCAGATAAAGCGTAGAAAAACGATGCATGTTTTAATAAAATTTCAAAAATAGGTACTTTTTACGACCAGTTTTAAGGCATTTAGAAATTGATTTTGAAACTGAAATAACGTCCCTCTATGCATTGAAATCTGCTCTTTCCGATGCAACAAACCGCGTTTAAATATATGGAAGGGTAAGCCAGATAAAGCGTAGAAAAACGATGCATGTTTTAATAAAATTTCAAAAATAGGTACTTTTTACGACCAGTTTTAAGGCATTTAGAAATTGATTTTGAAACTGAAATAACGTCCCTCTATGCATTGAAATCTGCTCTTTCCGATGCAACAAACCGCGTTTAAATATATGGAAGGGTAAGCCAGATAAAGCGTAGAAAAACGATGCATGTTTTAATAAAATTTCAAAAATAGGTACTTTTTACGACCAGTTTTAAGGCATTTAGAAATTGATTTTGAAACTGAAATAACGTCCCTCTATGCATTGAAATCTGCTCTTTCCGATGCAACAAACCGCGTTTAAATATATGGAAGGGTAAGCCAGATAAAGCGTAGAAAAACGATGCATGTTTTAATAAAATTTCAAAAATAGGTACTTTTTACGACCAGTTTTAAGGCATTTAGAAATTGATTTTGAAACTGAAATAACGTCCCTCTATGCATTGAAATCTGCTCTTTCCGATGCAACAAACCGCGTTTAAATATATGGAAGGGTAAGCCAGATAAAGCGTAGAAAAACGATGCATGTTTTAATAAAATTTCAAAAATAGGTACTTTTTACGACCAGTTTTAAGGCATTTAGAAATTGATTTTGAAACTGAAATAACGTCCCTCTATGCATTGAAATCTGCTCTTTCCGATGCAACAAACCGCGTTTAAATATATGGAAGGGTAAGCCAGATAAAGCGTAGAAAAACGATGCATGTTTTAATAAAATTTCAAAAATAGGTACTTTTTACGACCAGTTTTAAGGCATTTAGAAATTGATTTTGAAACTGAAATAACGTCCCTCTATGCATTGAAATCTGCTCTTTCCGATGCAACAAACCGCGTTTAAATATATGGAAGGGTAAGCCAGATAAAGCGTAGAAAAACGATGCATGTTTTAATAAAATTTCAAAAATAGGTACTTTTTACGACCAGTTTTAAGGCATTTAGAAATTGATTTTGAAACTGAAATAACGTCCCTCTATGCATTGAAATCTGCTCTTTCCGATGCAACAAACCGCGTTTAAATATATGGAAGGGTAAGCCAGATAAAGCGTAGAAAAACGATGCATGTTTTAATAAAATTTCAAAAATAGGTACTTTTTACGACCAGTTTTAAGGCATTTAGAAATTGATTTTGAAACTGAAATAACGTCCCTCTATGCATTGAAATCTGCTCTTTCCGATGCAACAAACCGCGTTTAAATATATGGAAGGGTAAGCCAGATAAAGCGTAGAAAAACGATGCATGTTTTAATAAAATTTCAAAAATAGGTACTTTTTACGACCAGTTTTAAGGCATTTAGAAATTGATTTTGAAACTGAAATAACGTCCCTCTATGCATTGAAATCTGCTCTTTCCGATGCAACAAACCGCGTTTAAATATATGGAAGGGTAAGCCAGATAAAGCGTAGAAAAACGATGCATGTTTTAATAAAATTTCAAAAATAGGTACTTTTTACGACCAGTTTTAAGGCATTTAGAAATTGATTTTGAAACTGAAATAACGTCCCTCTATGCATTGAAATCTGCTCTTTCCGATGCAACAAACCGCGTTTAAATATATGGAAGGGTAAGCCAGATAAAGCGTAGAAAAACGATGCATGTTTTAATAAAATTTCAAAAATAGGTACTTTTTACGACCAGTTTTAAGGCATTTAGAAATTGATTTTGAAACTGAAATAACGTCCCTCTATGCATTGAAATCTGCTCTTTCCGATGCAACAAACCGCGTTTAAATATATGGAAGGGTAAGCCAGATAAAGCGTAGAAAAACGATGCATGTTTTAATAAAATTTCAAAAATAGGTACTTTTTACGACCAGTTTTAAGGCATTTAGAAATTGATTTTGAAACTGAAATAACGTCCCTCTATGCATTGAAATCTGCTCTTTCCGATGCAACAAACCGCGTTTAAATATATGGAAGGGTAAGCCAGATAAAGCGTAGAAAAACGATGCATGTTTTAATAAAATTTCAAAAATAGGTACTTTTTACGACCAGTTTTAAGGCATTTAGAAATTGATTTTGAAACTGAAATAACGTCCCTCTATGCATTGAAATCTGCTCTTTCCGATGCAACAAACCGCGTTTAAATATATGGAAGGGTAAGCCAGATAAAGCGTAGAAAAACGATGCATGTTTTAATAAAATTTCAAAAATAGGTACTTTTTACGACCAGTTTTAAGGCATTTAGAAATTGATTTTGAAACTGAAATAACGTCCCTCTATGCATTGAAATCTGCTCTTTCCGATGCAACAAACCGCGTTTAAATATATGGAAGGGTAAGCCAGATAAAGCGTAGAAAAACGATGCATGTTTTAATAAAATTTCAAAAATAGGTACTTTTTACGACCAGTTTTAAGGCATTTAGAAATTGATTTTGAAACTGAAATAACGTCCCTCTATGCATTGAAATCTGCTCTTTCCGATGCAACAAACCGCGTTTAAATATATGGAAGGGTAAGCCAGATAAAGCGTAGAAAAACGATGCATGTTTTAATAAAATTTCAAAAATAGGTACTTTTTACGACCAGTTTTAAGGCATTTAGAAATTGATTTTGAAACTGAAATAACGTCCCTCTATGCATTGAAATCTGCTCTTTCCGATGCAACAAACCGCGTTTAAATATATGGAAGGGTAAGCCAGATAAAGCGTAGAAAAACGATGCATGTTTTAATAAAATTTCAAAAATAGGTACTTTTTACGACCAGTTTTAAGGCATTTAGAAATTGATTTTGAAACTGAAATAACGTCCCTCTATGCATTGAAATCTGCTCTTTCCGATGCAACAAACCGCGTTTAAATATATGGAAGGGTAAGCCAGATAAAGCGTAGAAAAACGATGCATGTTTTAATAAAATTTCAAAAATAGGTACTTTTTACGACCAGTTTTAAGGCATTTAGAAATTGATTTTGAAACTGAAATAACGTCCCTCTATGCATTGAAATCTGCTCTTTCCGATGCAACAAACCGCGTTTAAATATATGGAAGGGTAAGCCAGATAAAGCGTAGAAAAACGATGCATGTTTTAATAAAATTTCAAAAATAGGTACTTTTTACGACCAGTTTTAAGGCATTTAGAAATTGATTTTGAAACTGAAATAACGTCCCTCTATGCATTGAAATCTGCTCTTTCCGATGCAACAAACCGCGTTTAAATATATGGAAGGGTAAGCCAGATAAAGCGTAGAAAAACGATGCATGTTTTAATAAAATTTCAAAAATAGGTACTTTTTACGACCAGTTTTAAGGCATTTAGAAATTGATTTTGAAACTGAAATAACGTCCCTCTATGCATTGAAATCTGCTCTTTCCGATGCAACAAACCGCGTTTAAATATATGGAAGGGTAAGCCAGATAAAGCGTAGAAAAACGATGCATGTTTTAATAAAATTTCAAAAATAGGTACTTTTTACGACCAGTTTTAAGGCATTTAGAAATTGATTTTGAAACTGAAATAACGTCCCTCTATGCATTGAAATCTGCTCTTTCCGATGCAACAAACCGCGTTTAAATATATGGAAGGGTAAGCCAGATAAAGCGTAGAAAAACGATGCATGTTTTAATAAAATTTCAAAAATAGGTACTTTTTACGACCAGTTTTAAGGCATTTAGAAATTGATTTTGAAACTGAAATAACGTCCCTCTATGCATTGAAATCTGCTCTTTCCGATGCAACAAACCGCGTTTAAATATATGGAAGGGTAAGCCAGATAAAGCGTAGAAAAACGATGCATGTTTTAATAAAATTTCAAAAATAGGTACTTTTTACGACCAGTTTTAAGGCATTTAGAAATTGATTTTGAAACTGAAATAACGTCCCTCTATGCATTGAAATCTGCTCTTTCCGATGCAACAAACCGCGTTTAAATATATGGAAGGGTAAGCCAGATAAAGCGTAGAAAAACGATGCATGTTTTAATAAAATTTCAAAAATAGGTACTTTTTACGACCAGTTTTAAGGCATTTAGAAATTGATTTTGAAACTGAAATAACGTCCCTCTATGCATTGAAATCTGCTCTTTCCGATGCAACAAACCGCGTTTAAATATATGGAAGGGTAAGCCAGATAAAGCGTAGAAAAACGATGCATGTTTTAATAAAATTTCAAAAATAGGTACTTTTTACGACCAGTTTTAAGGCATTTAGAAATTGATTTTGAAACTGAAATAACGTCCCTCTATGCATTGAAATCTGCTCTTTCCGATGCAACAAACCGCGTTTAAATATATGGAAGGGTAAGCCAGATAAAGCTAGAAAAACGATGCATGTTTTAATAAAATTTCAAAAATAGGTACTTTTTACGACCAGTTTTAAGGCATTTAGAAATTGATTTTGAAACTGAAATAACGTCCCTCTATGCATTGAAATCTGCTCTTTCCGATGCAACAAACCGCGTTTAAATATATGGAAGGGTAAGCCAGATAAAGCGTAGAAAAACGATGCATGTTTTAATAAAATTTCAAAAATAGGTACTTTTTACGACCAGTTTTAAGGCATTTAGAAATTGATTTTGAAACTGAAATAACGTCCCTCTATGCATTGAAATCTGCTCTTTCCGATGCAACAAACCGCGTTTAAATATATGGAAGGGTAAGCCAGATAAAGCGTAGAAAAACGATGCATGTTTTAATAAAATTTCAAAAATAGGTACTTTTTACGACCAGTTTTAAGGCATTTAGAAATTGATTTTGAAACTGAAATAACGTCCCTCTATGCATTGAAATCTGCTCTTTCCGATGCAACAAACCGCGTTTAAATATATGGAAGGGTAAGCCAGATAAAGCGTAGAAAAACGATGCATGTTTTAATAAAATTTCAAAAATAGGTACTTTTTACGACCAGTTTTAAGGCATTTAGAAATTGATTTTGAAACTGAAATAACGTCCCTCTATGCATTGAAATCTGCTCTTTCCGATGCAACAAACCGCGTTTAAATATATGGAAGGGTAAGCCAGATAAAGCGTAGAAAAACGATGCATGTTTTAATAAAATTTCAAAAATAGGTACTTTTTACGACCAGTTTTAAGGCATTTAGAAATTGATTTTGAAACTGAAATAACGTCCCTCTATGCATTGAAATCTGCTCTTTCCGATGCAACAAACCGCGTTTAAATATATGGAAGGGTAAGCCAGATAAAGCGTAGAAAAACGATGCATGTTTTAATAAAATTTCAAAAATAGGTACTTTTTACGACCAGTTTTAAGGCATTTAGAAATTGATTTTGAAACTGAAATAACGTCCCTCTATGCATTGAAATCTGCTCTTTCCGATGCAACAAACCGCGTTTAAATATATGGAAGGGTAAGCCAGATAAAGCGTAGAAAAACGATGCATGTTTTAATAAAATTTCAAAAATAGGTACTTTTTACGACCAGTTTTAAGGCATTTAGAAATTGATTTTGAAACTGAAATAACGTCCCTCTATGCATTGAAATCTGCTCTTTCCGATGCAACAAACCGCGTTTAAATATATGGAAGGGTAAGCCAGATAAAGCGTAGAAAAACGATGCATGTTTATAATAAAATTTCAAAAATAGGTACTTTTTACGACCAGTTTTAAGGCATTTAGAAATTGATTTTGAAACTGAAATAACGTCCCTCTATGCATTGAAATCTGCTCTTTCCGATGCAACAAACCGCGTTTAAATATATGGAAGGGTAAGCCAGATAAAGCGTAGAAAAACGATGCATGTTTTAATAAAATTTCAAAAATAGGTACTTTTTACGACCAGTTTTAAGGCATTTAGAAATTGATTTTGAAACTGAAATAACGTCCCTCTATGCATTGAAATCTGCTCTTTCCGATGCAACAAACCGCGTTTAAATATATGGAAGGGTAAGCCAGATAAAGCGTAGAAAAACGATGCATGTTTTAATAAAATTTCAAAAATAGGTACTTTTCACGACCAGTTTTAAGGCATTTAGATATTGATTTTGAAACTGAAATAACGTCCCTCTATGCATTGAAATCTGCTCTTTCCGATGCAACAAACCGCGTTTAAATATATGGAAGGGTAAGCCAGATAAAGCGTAGAAAAACGATGCATGTTTTAATAAAATTTCAAAAATAGGTACTTTTTACGACCAGTTTTAAGGCATTTAGAAATTGATTTTGAAACTGAAATAACGTCCCTCTATGCATTGAAATCTGCTCTTTCCGATGCAACAAACCGCGTTTAAATATATGGAAGGGTAAGCCAGATAAAGCGTAGAAAAACGATGCATGTTTTAATAAAATTTCAAAAATAGGTACTTTTTACGACCAGTTTTAAGGCATTTAGAAATTGATTTTGAAACTGAAATAACGTCCCTCTATGCATTGAAATCTGCTCTTTCCGATGCAACAAACCGCGTTTAAATATATGGAAGGGTAAGCCAGATAAAGCGTAGAAAAACGATGCATGTTTTAATAAAATTTCAAAAATAGGTACTTTTTACGACCAGTTTTAAGGCATTTAGAAATTGATTTTGAAACTGAAATAACGTCCCTCTATGCATTGGAATCTGCTCTTTCCGATGCAACAAACCGCGTTTAAATATATGGAAGGGTAAGCCAGATAAAGCGTAGAAAAACGATGCATGTTTTAATAAAATTTCAAAAATAGGTACTTTTCACGACCAGTTTTAAGGCATTTAGATATTGATTTTGAAACTGAAATAACGTCCCTCTATGCATTGAAATCTGCTCTTTCCGATGCAACAAACCGCGTTTAAATATATGGAAGGGTAAGCCAGATAAAGCGTAGAAAAACGATGCATGTTTTAATAAAATTTCAAAAATAGGTACTTTTTACGACCAGTTTTAAGGCATTTAGAAATTGATTTTGAAACTGAAATAACGTCCCTCTATGCATTGAAATCTGCTCTTTCCGATGCAACAAACCGCGTTTAAATATATGGAAGGGTAAGCCAGATAAAGCGTAGAAAAACGATGCATGTTTTAATAAAATTTCAAAAATAGGTACTTTTTACGACCAGTTTTAAGGCATTTAGAAATTGATTTTGAAACTGAAATAACGTCCCTCTATGCATTGAAGTCTGCTCTTTCCGATGCAACAAACCGCGTTTAAATATATGGAAGGGTAAGCCAGATAAAGCGTAGAAAAACGATGCATGTTTTAATAAAATTTCAAAAATAGGTACTTTTTACGACCAGTTTTAAGGCATTTAGAAATTGATTTTGAAACTGAAATAACGTCCCTCTATGCATTGAAATCTGCTCTTTCCGATGCAACAAACCGCGTTTAAATATATGGAAGGGTAAGCCAGATAAAGCGTAGAAAAACGATGCATGTTTTAATAAAATTTCAAAAATAGGTACTTTTTACGACCAGTTTTAAGGCATTTAGAAATTGATTTTGAAACTGAAATAACGTCCCTCTATGCATTGAAATCTGCTCTTTCCGATGCAACAAACCGCGTTTAAATATATGGAAGGGTAAGCCAGATAAAGCGTAGAAAAACGATGCATGTTTTAATAAAATTTCAAAAATAGGTACTTTTTACGACCAGTTTTAAGGCATTTAGAAATTGATTTTGAAACTGAAATAACGTCCCTCTATGTATTGAAATCTGCTCTTTCCGATGCAACAAACCGCGTTTAAATATATGGAAGGGTAAGCCAGATAAAGCGTAGAAAAACGATGCATGTTTTAATAAAATTTCAAAAATAGGTACTTTTTACGACCAGTTTTAAGGCATTTAGAAATTGATTTTGAAACTGAAATAACGTCCCTCTATGCATTGAAATCTGCTCTTTCCGATGCAACAAACCGCGTTTAAATATATGGAAGGGTAAGCCAGATAAAGCGTAGAAAAACGATGCATGTTTTAATAAAATTTCAAAAATAGGTACTTTTTACGACCAGTTTTAAGGCATTTAGAAATTGATTTTGAAACTGAAATAACGTCCCTCTATGCATTGAAATCTGCTCTTTCCGATGCAACAAACCGCGTTTAAATATATGGAAGGGTAAGCCAGATAAAGCGTAGAAAAACGATGCATGTTTTAATAAAATTTCAAAAATAGGTACTTTTTACGACCAGTTTTAAGGCATTTAGAAATTGATTTTGAAACTGAAATAACGTCCCTCTATGCATTGAAATCTGCTCTTTCCGATGCAACAAACCGCGTTTAAATATATGGAAGGGTAAGCCAGATAAAGCGTAGAAAAACGATGCATGTTTTAATAAAATTTCAAAAATAGGTACTTTTTACGACCAGTTTTAAGGCATTTAGAAATTGATTTTGAAACTGAAATAACGTCCCTCTATGCATTGAAATCTGCTCTTTCCGATGCAACAAACCGCGTTTAAATATATGGAAGGGTAAGCCAGATAAAGCGTAGAAAAACGATGCATGTTTTAATAAAATTTCAAAAATAGGTACTTTTTACGACCAGTTTTAAGGCATTTAGAAATTGATTTTGAAACTGAAATAACGTCCCTCTATGCATTGAAATCTGCTCTTTCCGATGCAACAAACCGCGTTTAAATATATTTCGTTATGTGAGTTGTGGTTGTAAATTTGTTTGCAGTTTTGATTTCACGTTATTCAATATGGAATTATGGGGTTGTTTTGTTAATTGTACAGGAGATTCCCTTGCATTTCGAAGAACATCACCTTCAGATTTTTCTAGTTTAACACTAGCAATGTATCATTTCTGAGTGACTAGAATTAGTTTCTAGTCTGAAATCTTCATGTTGTTGGTTTTAATTACAAGTATCATAAAGGGTGAGTAAGATCAATAGTTTAACAATTGCCATTAAACATTAACGTTTTAGGGAATGTATTAATTTTGAAAACTACAGAAAGAGGAATGCCTTTTGGTTGAAAAAGGCAGTCTTGATGTATATGAAGCGTACTTAATATTTCTGAAAGATTGCCAAGGGACTTCAGAGCGTCTAAATGTAACAAAGGTACCTTCTCGAGAGCAACGTCAGGTGCCTATATTTATTTATTTCAAACCTGATTTTAATCGTTTTCCTTTTATTCTTAGAATAATATTGCCATCTTTACTACATTTATATCAATATTAAAAAATACAATTTATTAAATAAGTTGATTATATTTGAATTTTTATTTTACATACAACTGAATTTTTAATTAATTGTTTATTTCACTATCATATTAACATGAGTTTGTTAATAAAAAGTAAGAAAAAACAAATGAAAATATTTCTTTTTTATAATACTTATAAAAAAATGTGTAGTGATTTACTGTGAAAAAATTGAATTGCGTGAATAAAATGGTAAGTACACATATATATTTATTTATAATATTGTTGCAATAGAAAATTAACTTCATTGTCACAAATAATTTATATTTAAAATTCAGACGGGTATTTCAACGTTTATTTTCATGTATACAATTATCATTAATTGTTCAAAAAAATAGCAAAGGCGTCGGACATCGTTATCTAAAAATACTGTTCAAAAATGGTGAAGGCGCCGGACATCATTGCTAAATGCCTGAAATGTAAACTTCGAAAATTTGCTCTTTTGTATTAGGAGAGCATGAGTTGACAAAGATTTTTGGATTGCTGTGCTCCTGATACTTAATGTTATTATTATTTTTAGGTGCGTTCCATTTGATGGAATTCTGCAACTGATCAAAGTCGCTAAAAAATTATTAAATATAGTTTTCATCAAACAATTTTGCAGTATCGCAATAAACGTAATTAGTTACTAACATTTGATGAAAACAAATGATGTAAATTTCTTACAATAAGGATTTGTACATTTGAAGGAATTATCGAAGCCTACCTAACAGCTGATTTTTTGGTTTGAGGTTATGTTAAAATTGCTGCGCTCCTAATACTTAGTGTTATTATTATTTTTTAGGTGCGTTCCATTTGATGGAATTCTACAACTGATCAAAGTCGCTAAAAAATTATTAAATATAGTTTTTATCAAACAATTTTGCAGTACCGTAATAAACGTAATTAGTTACTAACATTTGATGAAAACAAATGATGTAAATTTCTTACAATAAGGATTTGTACATTTGAAGGAATTATCGAAGCCTACCTAACAGCTGATTTTTTGGTTTGAGGTTATGTTAAAATTGCTGCGCTCCTAATACTTAGTGTTATTATTATTTTTTAGGTGCGTTCCATTTGATGGAATTCTACAACTGATCAAAGTCGCTAAAAAATTATTAAATATAGTTTTTATCAAACAATTTTGCAGTACCGTAATAAACGTAATTAGTTACTAACATTTGATGAAAACAAATAAAGTAAATTTCTTATAATAAGTATTTGTACATTAGAAGGAATTATCGAAGCCTACCTAACAACTGATTTTTATGTTTGAGATTAAGTTAAGCTTACTGTGCTTAGTGTTATTATTATTTTTTCTGTTACGTCATTCCGGTGGTGGCGCTGTAACCCGAAACTCGAAACGTCAGCCTTGCATACAAATACTTTCAGAATTTAATATCCCTCTTAATTTTTAATTCTGTGAAGTAATAATTGGTAGCAACTGATATCATCAGAAATATTTATAATTCTGAAGAGAAAATGCGGTTTTAATGTTAATTTCGTTGTCGAAAATTTCAAAAATTTTCTACATCTGAGGTTTTCTGGTTACGGCAGTAGTTGAACGCAACATCATAGAGCCACTGCGAAATATTATCGATCGGGTTACGCTCACTAGCTAAAATGGCGTTTTGTTTACAAATTGTATACAAAATATTGTAATAAAATAATAAAAAGTACTTAGAAAGTTGTATTGTAAGCCAAATCTTGTTTAAATATCGGTTTTAGAACATTTCTACTAATTGTAACCATGATAGAAATTATTTCATCGATATTATAACCTACAAAAGTGAAGATGCTTGGTTGCTGAAAGCCCACGTTTAAACATCGTTTAGTCTGTAATTTTACGTAAATGAAGCTTATTCTGCTAATGAAGTCAGTAATCGTTTAGTTCTTAAACAATTGAAATTGAAATTTGTGTTGAAACCGTTTTGAAATACTTCCAACAATTTTCTTAAAACACCTAGGAAGAAGTGAAATTTTCTTGTAATCCTTGCGTTCTTTTGCTGTTGACATTGTAAAACTTCAGTGATGGATACCTGTCATGTGGCAGGAGCATTTTTATCAGGTATACGAAGAAAATAAGTGTATATACAAGCAATGTTACAATTTCCATTTGAAAATGCTACAAAACTGGTGAAGAAAATTATTTATCTCAAATACAATTAATACATTACATTATATATTAAATCTAAAAATGGAATGTCTTGCTTGTAAGATAAATCCTTCCTGAGAATGCACGTGCCCAAGGATTTAAGTGAGTAATTATAAAAGTGTTGTGTCATCATAATTAGGATTAAAGCAAGTAAATATTTCAGAAGATGTCCATGTAATCCTTTAAGTTTACCAATTTGCTTAGATGTGCTCAAAAGGTGTCTTTCATGCTCAACCCGAAAACTAGATACATGTAGAAGCTACAGATTAGTGTCTCAAATGTTTGTCAAATAACTAACGAGGTTATCACATATCACATATGAAGGGTGCAAAAAGGTAAGGGGGCTGTATTTCGTTATGTGAGTTGTGGTTGTAAATTTGTTTGCAGTTTTGATTTTACGTTATTCAATATGGAATTATGGGGTTGTCTTGTTAATTATACCGAAGATTCCCTTGCATTTCGAAGACCATCAGCATCTGATTTTTCTAGTTTAACACTAGCAATGTATCATTTCTGAGTGACTATAACTAGTTTCTAGTCTAAAATAATCATGTTGTTGGTTTTAATTACAGGGATCATAAAGGGTGAGTGAGATCAATAATTTAACAATTGCCATTATACATTAACATTCTAAGGAATGTATCAATATTGAAAACTACAATTAGTCAAAGTACATTTTTGATCAGTACTTCAAGGGACTATTATTATTTCGTTTGGAGTTTAATTTTAAATCAGCTTGTATTTTTAGGTTCTTTATAATTTTTTAGGTGGGGTGATGTTGTGGTATTAAAAAACTCCTGCCTGTGTGATGCATTACTTACCTAAATATATAACTAAATACCTTTTAAACACATTTAGTTTTTTATATTATTTATATCGATTAATTGGAAGTAAATTTATTATTAGTAATTAATAATTATTTATACACCAAAAAGAAAATAAAACAACTTTGGTTATTATAAAGTCAATGCATTCAAATTATTATACACCATGGATCCTTATCTATTAATAAATCTGTTTGAAATAAATAACAATAATTCGTATATAAATAATAATTTAAAAAATTTAAAAATCTTCACTGTAAATTGCGACATCCTTTAGGTCAGGTTTCATCCCACATAAGATTATCTATTCACACATTTCCTGTAAAAAAATAAGCAGAAAATTCATTAAAACTAAATGTGTCTGAAAAGTGTTTAGTTATAAATTTATGCATATAATGCACCACAGATGCAAGACTTTCCTAATATTAAAACTTCTCCCCACCTAAAATCTTCCAAAGAACCCAAAAATACAAGCAGATATAAAATTAGACTTGAAATAAAAAAATTATAGTCTCCTGACCTTGTGCGCAAAAACGTACTTTGACTAATTGCGTTTCTATTAAATAATTTTCTATTTACCTAAAACAAACAATAATTTTTTAGAAATCCATGGGCATGATCCGATGTTAAAATTTCAGCTAAATCCAAAATGCAAGCAAATTGAAAATTGGACTTCAAATAAAAAATATAATGGGGCACTAACGTTGCGTGTAGAAATATACCTTACCTTGCTGTGTTTGTATTAACTACTGATTAATTATAAGAATATAAATATAAATATGGATTCAACAAAAACAACTACTAACTAATACCCCTACCAGCATTGAATTACAATGTTGATTCCGATGTATTATTAGACGAAGATGTAACATATCAAAAAAAGAAGGAGTTAAAATCCCTATTCGTCTAAATTTTAAGATCAATGATCTCAAATTTTGAACGCGTCCTACCAAGAAGGCACAACGAACCGAAGCCATATCCCACGACCGGTTTCGACCTTCTTTTTTGGATAATGTGTAATTGTAATGAAGAAGCAATATACGTTTAAGAATAAAAGATCATAATCCAATTGTAATATTTTTGCTGAATTCAAAACGTCAAGCAGATTTAGATTCAGATTTGAAGCAATAAAACTGTAGCAATCTTACGTTACACGTTAAAACATACCATTCATTTACCGTGTATGTGTTAACTAATGTTTAATTTTAGTAAAGCTGGCAATATTATTCTAAGAATAAAAGAAAAACGATTAAAATCAGGTTTGAAATAAATAAATATAGGCACCTGACGTTACTCTCGAGAAGGTATCTTTGTTACATTCAAACGCTCTGAAGTCCCTTGACAATCTTTCAGAAATATTAAGTACGCTTCACATACATCAAGACTGCTTTTTTCAACCAAAAGGCACTCCTCTTTCTGTAGTTTTCAAAATCAATACATTCCCTAAAATGTTAATGTATAATGGCAATAAATGTATATACAAATAATGTTACAATTTCCATTTGAAAATGTTACAAAACTAGTGAAGAAAAATGTTTATCTCAAATACTGCATGTTTTAATAAAATTTCAAAAATAGGTACTTTTTACGACCAGTTTTAAGGCATTTAGAAATTGATTTTGAAACTGAAATAACGTCCCTCTATGCATTGAAATCTGCTCTTTCCGATGCAACAAACCGCGTTTAAATATATGGAAGGGTAAGCCAGATAAAGCGTAGAAAAACGATGCATGTTTTAATAAAATTTCAAAAATAGGTACTTTTTACGACCAGTTTTAAGGCATTTAGAAATTGATTTTGAAACTGAAATAACGTCCCTCTATGCATTGAAATCTGCTCTTTCCGATGCAACAAACCGCGTTTAAATATATGGAAGGGTAAGCCAGATAAAGCGTAGAAAAACGATGCATGTTTTAATAAAATTTCAAAAATAGGTACTTTTTACGACCAGTTTTAAGGCATTTAGAAATTGATTTTGAAACTGAAATAACGTCCCTCTATGCATTGAAATCTGCTCTTTCCGATGCAATAAACCGCGTTTAAATATATGGAAGGGTAAGCCAGATAAAGCGTAGAAAAACGATGCATGTTTTAATAAAATTTCAAAAATAGGTACTTTTTACGACCAGTTTTAAGGCATTTAGAAATTGATTTTGGAACTGAAATAACGTCCCTCTATGCATTGAAATCTGCCCTTTCCGATGCAACAAACCGCGTTTAAATATATGGAAGGGTAAGCCAGATAAAGCGTAGAAAAACGATGCATGTTTTAATAAAATTTCAAAAATAGGTACTTTTTACGACCAGTTTTAAGGCATTTAGAAATTGATTTTGAAACTGAAATAACGTCCCTCTATGCATTGAAATCTGCTCTTTCCGATGCAACAAACCGCGTTTAAATATATGGAAGGGTAAGCCAGATAAAGCGTAGAAAAACGATGCATGTTTTAATAAAATTTCAAAAATAGGTACTTTTTACGACCAGTTTTAAGGCATTTAGAAATTGATTTTGAAACTGAAATAACGTCCCTCTATGCATTGAAATCTGCTCTTTCCGATGCAATAAACCGCGTTTAAATATATGGAAGGTAAGCCAGATAAAGCGTAGAAAAACGATGCATGTTTTAATAAAATTTCAAAAATAGGTACTTTTTACGACCAGTTTTAAGGCATTTAGAAATTGATTTTGAAACTGAAATAACGTCCCTCTATGCATTGAAATCTGCTCTTTCCGATGCAACAAACCGCGTTTAAATATATGGAAGGGTAAGCCAGATAAAGCGTAGAAAAACGATGCATGTTTTAATAAAATTTCAAAAATAGGTACTTTTTACGACCAGTTTTAAGGCATTTAGAAATTGATTTTGAAACTGAAATAACGTCCCTCTATGCATTGAAATCTGCTCTTTCCGATGCAACAAACCGCGTTTAAATATATGGAAGGGTAAGCTAGATAAAGCGTAGAAAAACGATGCATGTTTTAATAAAATTTCAAAAATAGGTACTTTTACGACCAGTTTTAAGGCATTTAGAAATTGATTTTGAAACTGAAATAACGTCCCTCTATGCATTGAAATCTGCTCTTTCCGATGCAACAAACCGCGTTTAAATATATGGAAGGGTAAGCCAGATAAAGCGTAGAAAAACAATGCATGTTTTAATAAAATTTCAAAAATAGGTACTTTTTACGACCAGTTTTAAGGCATTTAGAAATTGATTTTGAAACTGAAATAACGTCCCTCTATGCATTGAAATCTGCTCTTTCCGATGCAACAAACCGCGTTTAAATATATGGAAGGGTAAGCCAGATAAAGCGTAGAAAAACGATGCATGTTTTAATAAAATTTCAAAAATAGGTACTTTTTACGACCAGTTTTAAGGCATTTAGAAATTGATTTTGAAACTGAAATAACGTCCCTCTATGCATTGAAATCTGCTCTTTCCGATGCAACAAACCGCGTTTAAATATATGGAAGGGTAAGCCAGATAAAGCGTAGAAAAACGATGCATGTTTTAATAAAATTTCAAAAATAGGTACTTTTTACGACCAGTTTTAAGGCATTTAGAAATTGATTTTGAAACTGAAATAACGTCCCTCTATGCATTGAAATCTGCTCTTTCCGATGCAACAAACCGCGTTTAAATATATGGAAGGGTAAGCCAGATAAAGCGTAGAAAAACGATGCATGTTTTAATAAAATTTCAAAAATAGGTACTTTTTACGACCAGTTTTAAGGCATTTAGAAATTGATTTTGAAACTGAAATAACGTCCCTCTATGCACTGAAATCTGCTCTTTCCGATGCAACAAACCGCGTTTAAATATATGGAAGGGTAAGCCAGATAAAGCGTAGAAAAACGATGCATGTTTTAATAAAATTTCAAAAATAGGTACTATTTACGACCAGTTTTATGGCATTTAGAAATTGATTTTGAAACTGAAATAACGTCCCTCTATGCATTGAAATCTGCTCTTTCCGATGCAACAAACCGCGTTTAAATATATGGAAGGGTAAGCCAGATAAAGCGTAGAAAAACGATGCATTTTTAATAAAATTTCAAAAATAGGTACTTTTTACGACCAGTTTTAAGGCATTTAGAAATTGATTTTGAAACTGAAATAACGTCCCTCTATGCATTGAAATCTGCTCTTTCCGATGCAACAAACCGCGTTTAAATATATGGAAGGGTAAGCCAGATAAAGCGTAGAAAAACGATGCATGTTTTAATAAAATTTCAAAAATAGGTACTTTTCACGACCAGTTTTAAGGCATTTAGATATTGATTTTGAAACTGAAATAACGTCCCTCTATGCATTGAAATCTGCTCTTTCCGATGCAACAAACCGCGTTTAAATATATGGAAGGGTAAGCCAGATAAAGCGTAGAAAAACGATGCATGTTTTAATAAAATTTCAAAAATAGGTACTTTTTACGACCAGTTTTAAGGCATTTAGAAATTGATTTTGAAACTGAAATAACGTCCCTCTATGCATTGAAATCTGCTCTTTCCGATGCAACAAACCGCGTTTAAATATATGGAAGGGTAAGCCAGATAAAGCGTAGAAAAACGATGCATGTTTTAATAAAATTTCAAAAATAGGTACTTTTTACGACCAGTTTTAAGGCATTTAGAAATTGATTTTGAAACTGAAATAACGTCCCTCTATGCATTGAAATCTGCTCTTTCCGATGCAACAAACCGCGTTTAAATATATGGAAGGGTAAGCCAGATAAAGCGTAGAAAAACGATGCATGTTTTAATAAAATTTCAAAAATAGGTACTTTTTACGACCAGTTTTAAGGCATTTAGAAATTGATTTTGAAACTGAAATAACGTCCCTCTATGCATTGAAATCTGCTCTTTCCGATGCAACAAACCGCGTTTAAATATATGGAAGGGTAAGCCAGATAAAGCGTAGAAAAACGATGCATGTTTTAATAAAATTTCAAAAATAGGTACTATTTACGACCAGTTTTATGGCATTTAGAAATTGATTTTGAAACTGAAATAACGTCCCTCTATGCATTGAAATCTGCTCTTTCCGATGCAACAAACCGCGTTTAAATATATGGAAGGGTAAGCCAGATAAAGCGTAGAAAAACGATGCATTTTTAATAAAATTTCAAAAATAGGTACTTTTTACGACCAGTTTTAAGGCATTTAGAAATTGATTTTGAAACTGAAATAACGTCCCTCTATGCATTGAAATCTGCTCTTTCCGATGCAACAAACCGCGTTTAAATATATGGAAGGGTAAGCCAGATAAAGCGTAGAAAAACGATGCATGTTTTAATAAAATTTCAAAAATAGGTACTTTTCACGACCAGTTTTAAGGCATTTAGATATTGATTTTGAAACTGAAATAACGTCCCTCTATGCATTGAAATCTGCTCTTTCCGATGCAACAAACCGCGTTTAAATATATGGAAGGGTAAGCCAGATAAAGCGTAGAAAAACGATGCATGTTTTAATAAAATTTCAAAAATAGGTACTTTTTACGACCAGTTTTAAGGCATTTAGAAATTGATTTTGAAACTGAAATAACGTCCCTCTATGCATTGAAATCTGCTCTTTCCGATGCAACAAACCGCGTTTAAATATATGGAAGGGTAAGCCAGATAAAGCGTAGAAAAACGATGCATGTTTTAATAAAATTTCAAAAATAGGTACTTTTTACGACCAGTTTTAAGGCATTTAGAAATTGATTTTGAAACTGAAATAACGTCCCTCTATGCATTGAAATCTGCTCTTTCCGATGCAACAAACCGCGTTTAAATATATGGAAGGGTAAGCCAGATAAAGCGTAGAAAAACGATGCATGTTTTAATAAAATTTCAAAAATAGGTACTTTTTACGACCAGTTTTAAGGCATTTAGAAATTGATTTTGAAACTGAAATAACGTCCCTCTATGCATTGAAATCTGCTCTTTCCGATGCAACAAACCGCGTTTAAATATATGGAAGGGTAAGCCAGATAAAGCGTAGAAAAACGATGCATGTTTTAATAAAATTTCAAAAATAGGTACTTTTCACGACCAGTTTTAAGGCATTTAGATATTGATTTTGAAACTGAAATAACGTCCCTCTATGCATTGAAATCTGCTCTTTCCGATGCAACAAACCGCGTTTAAATATATGGAAGGGTAAGCCAGATAAAGCGTAGAAAAACGATGCATGTTTTAATAAAATTTCAAAAATAGGTACTTTTTACGACCAGTTTTAAGGCATTTAGAAATTGATTTTGAAACTGAAATAACGTCCCTCTATGCATTGAAATCTGCTCTTTCCGATGCAACAAACCGCGTTTAAATATATGGAAGGGTAAGCCAGATAAAGCGTAGAAAAACGATGCATGTTTTAATAAAATTTCAAAAATAGGTACTTTTTACGACCAGTTTTAAGGCATTTAGAAATTGATTTTGAAACTGAAATAACGTCCCTCTATGCATTGAAGTCTGCTCTTTCCGATGCAACAAACCGCGTTTAAATATATGGAAGGGTAAGCCAGATAAAGCGTAGAAAAACGATGCATGTTTTAATAAAATTTCAAAAATAGGTACTTTTTACGACCAGTTTTAAGGCATTTAGAAATTGATTTTGAAACTGAAATAACGTCCCTCTATGCATTGAAATCTGCTCTTTCCGATGCAACAAACCGCGTTTAAATATATGGAAGGGTAAGCCAGATAAAGCGTAGAAAAACGATGCATGTTTTAATAAAATTTCAAAAATAGGTACTTTTTACGACCAGTTTTAAGGCATTTAGAAATTGATTTTGAAACTGAAATAACGTCCCTCTATGCATTGAAATCTGCTCTTTCCGATGCAACAAACCGCGTTTAAATATATGGAAGGGTAAGCCAGATAAAGCGTAGAAAAACGATGCATGTTTTAATAAAATTTCAAAAATAGGTACTTTTCACGACCAGTTTTAAGGCATTTAGATATTGATTTTGAAACTGAAATAACGTCCCTCTATGCATTGAAATCTGCTCTTTCCGATGCAACAAACCGCGTTTAAATATATGGAAGGGTAAGCCAGATAAAGCGTAGAAAAACGATGCATGTTTTAATAAAATTTCAAAAATAGGTACTTTTTACGACCAGTTTTAAGGCATTTAGAAATTGATTTTGAAACTGAAATAACGTCCCTCTATGCATTGAAATCTGCTCTTTCCGATGCAACAAACCGCGTTTAAATATATGGAAGGGTAAGCCAGATAAAGCGTAGAAAAACGATGCATGTTTTAATAAAATTTCAAAAATAGGTACTTTTTACGACCAGTTTTAAGGCATTTAGAAATTGATTTTGAAACTGAAATAACGTCCCTCTATGCATTGAAATCTGCTCTTTCCGATGCAACAAACCGCGTTTAAATATATGGAAGGGTAAGCCAGATAAAGCGTAGAAAAACGATGCATGTTTTAATAAAATTTCAAAAATAGGTACTATTTACGACCAGTTTTAAGGCATTTAGAAATTGATTTTGAAACTGAAATAACGTCCCTCTATGCATTGAAATCTGCTCTTTCCGATGCAACAAACCGCGTTTAAATATATGGAAGGGTAAGCCAGATAAAGCGTAGAAAAACGATGCATGTTTTAATAAAATTTCAAAAATAGGTACTTTTTACGACCAGTTTTAAGGCATTTAGAAATTGATTTTGAAACTGAAATAACGTCCCTCTATGCATTGAAATCTGCTCTTTCCGATGCAACAAACCGCGTTTAAATATATGGAAGGGTAAGCCAGATAAAGCGTAGAAAAACGATGCATGTTTTAATAAAATTTCAAAAATAGGTACTTTTTACGACCAGTTTTAAGGCATTTAGAAATTGATTTTGAAACTGAAATAACGTCCCTCTATGCATTGAAATCTGCTCTTTCCGATGCAACAAACCGCGTTTAAATATATGGAAGGGTAAGCCAGATAAAGCGTAGAAAAACGATGCATGTTTTAATAAAATTTCAAAAATAGGTACTTTTTACGACCAGTTTTAAGGCATTTAGAAATTGATTTTGAAACTGAAATAACGTCCCTCTATGCATTGAAATCTGCTCTTTCCGATGCAACAAACCGCGTTTAAATATATGGAAGGGTAAGCCAGATAAAGCGTAGAAAAACGATGCATGTTTTAATAAAATTTCAAAAATAGGTACTTTTTACGACCAGTTTTAAGGCATTTAGAAATTGATTTTGAAACTGAAATAACGTCCCTCTATGCACTGAAATCTGCTCTTTCCGATGCAACAAACCGCGTTTAAATATATGGAAGGGTAAGCCAGATAAAGCGTAGAAAAACGATGCATGTTTTAATAAAATTTCAAAAATAGGTACTATTTACGACCAGTTTTAAGGCATTTAGAAATTGATTTTGAAACTGAAATAACGTCCCTCTATGCATTGAAATCTGCTCTTTCCGATGCAACAAACCGCGTTTAAATATATGGAAGGGTAAGCCAGATAAAGCGTAGAAAAACGATGCATTTTTAATAAAATTTCAAAAATAGGTACTTTTTACGACCAGTTTTAAGGCATTTAGAAATTGATTTTGAAACTGAAATAACGTCCCTCTATGCATTGAAATCTGCTCTTTCCGATGCAACAAACCGCGTTTAAATATATGGAAGGGTAAGCCAGATAAAGCGTAGAAAAACGATGCATGTTTTAATAAAATTTCAAAAATAGGTACTTTTCACGACCAGTTTTAAGGCATTTAGATATTGATTTTGAAACTGAAATAACGTCCCTCTATGCATTGAAATCTGCTCTTTCCGATGCAACAAACCGCGTTTAAATATATGGAAGGGTAAGCCAGATAAAGCGTAGAAAAACGATGCATGTTTTAATAAAATTTCAAAAATAGGTACTTTTTACGACCAGTTTTAAGGCATTTAGAAATTGATTTTGAAACTGAAATAACGTCCCTCTATGCATTGAAGTCTGCTCTTTCCGATGCAACAAACCGCGTTTAAATATATGGAAGGGTAAGCCAGATAAAGCGTAGAAAAACGATGCATGTTTTAATAAAATTTCAAAAATAGGTACTTTTTACGACCAGTTTTAAGGCATTTAGAAATTGATTTTGAAACTGAAATAACGTCCCTCTATGCATTGAAATCTGCTCTTTCCGATGCAACAAACCGCGTTTAAATATATGGAAGGGTAAGCCAGATAAAGCGTAGAAAAACGATGCATGTTTTAATAAAATTTCAAAAATAGGTACTTTTTACGACCAGTTTTAAGGCATTTAGAAATTGATTTTGAAACTGAAATAACGTCCCTCTATGCATTGAAATCTGCTCTTTCCGATGCAACAAACCGCGTTTAAATATATGGAAGGGTAAGCCAGATAAAGCGTAGAAAAACGATGCATGTTTTAATAAAATTTCAAAAATAGGTACTTTTTACGACCAGTTTTAAGGCATTTAGAAATTGATTTTGAAACTGAAATAACGTCCCTCTATGTATTGAAATCTGCTCTTTCCGATGCAACAAACCGCGTTTAAATATATGGAAGGGTAAGCCAGATAAAGCGTAGAAAAACGATGCATGTTTTAATAAAATTTCAAAAATAGGTACTTTTTACGACCAGTTTTAAGGCATTTAGAAATTGATTTTGAAACTGAAATAACGTCCCTCTATGCATTGAAATCTGCTCTTTCCGATGCAACAAACCGCGTTTAAATATATGGAAGGGTAAGCCAGATAAAGCGTAGAAAAACGATGCATGTTTTAATAAAATTTCAAAAATAGGTACTTTTTACGACCAGTTTTAAGGCATTTAGAAATTGATTTTGAAACTGAAATAACGTCCCTCTATGCATTGAAATCTGCTCTTTCCGATGCAACAAACCGCGTTTAAATATATGGAAGGGTAAGCCAGATAAAGCGTAGAAAAACGATGCATGTTTTAATAAAATTTCAAAAATAGGTACTTTTCACGACCAGTTTTAAGGCATTTAGATATTGATTTTGAAACTGAAATAACGTCCCTCTATGCATTGAAATCTGCTCTTTCCGATGCAACAAACCGCGTTTAAATATATGGAAGGGTAAGCCAGATAAAGCGTAGAAAAACGATGCATGTTTTAATAAAATTTCAAAAATAGGTACTTTTTACGACCAGTTTTAAGGCATTTAGAAATTGATTTTGAAACTGAAATAACGTCCCTCTATGCATTGAAATCTGCTCTTTCCGATGCAACAAACCGCGTTTAAATATATGGAAGGGTAAGCCAGATAAAGCGTAGAAAAACGATGCATGTTTTAATAAAATTTCAAAAATAGGTACTTTTTACGACCAGTTTTAAGGCATTTAGAAATTGATTTTGAAACTGAAATAACGTCCCTCTATGCATTGAAGTCTGCTCTTTCCGATGCAACAAACCGCGTTTAAATATATGGAAGGGTAAGCCAGATAAAGCGTAGAAAAACGATGCATGTTTTAATAAAATTTCAAAAATAGGTACTTTTTACGACCAGTTTTAAGGCATTTAGAAATTGATTTTGAAACTGAAATAACGTCCCTCTATGCATTGAAATCTGCTCTTTCCGATGCAACAAACCGCGTTTAAATATATGGAAGGGTAAGCCAGATAAAGCGTAGAAAAACGATGCATGTTTTAATAAAATTTCAAAAATAGGTACTTTTTACGACCAGTTTTAAGGCATTTAGAAATTGATTTTGAAACTGAAATAACGTCCCTCTATGCATTGAAATCTGCTCTTTCCGATGCAACAAACCGCGTTTAAATATATGGAAGGGTAAGCCAGATAAAGCGTAGAAAAACGATGCATGTTTTAATAAAATTTCAAAAATAGGTACTTTTTACGACCAGTTTTAAGGCATTTAGAAATTGATTTTGAAACTGAAATAACGTCCCTCTATGCATTGAAATCTGCTCTTTCCGATGCAACAAACCGCGTTTAAATATATGGAAGGGTAAGCCAGATAAAGCGTAGAAAAACGATGCATGTTTTAATAAAATTTCAAAAATAGGTACTTTTTACGACCAGTTTTAAGGCATTTAGAAATTGATTTTGAAACTGAAATAACGTCCCTCTATGCATTGAAATCTGCTCTTTCCGATGCAACAAACCGCGTTTAAATATATGGAAGGGTAAGCCAGATAAAGCGTAGAAAAACGATGCATGTTTTAATAAAATTTCAAAAATAGGTACTTTTTACGACCAGTTTTAAGGCATTTAGAAATTGATTTTGAAACTGAAATAACGTCCCTCTATGCATTGGAATCTGCTCTTTCCGATGCAACAAACCGCGTTTAAATATATGGAAGGGTAAGCCAGATAAAGCGTAGAAAAACGATGCATGTTTTAATAAAATTTCAAAAATAGGTACTTTTCACGACCAGTTTTAAGGCATTTAGATATTGATTTTGAAACTGAAATAACGTCCCTCTATGCATTGAAATCTGCTCTTTCCGATGCAACAAACCGCGTTTAAATATATGGAAGGGTAAGCCAGATAAAGCGTAGAAAAACGATGCATGTTTTAATAAAATTTCAAAAATAGGTACTTTTTACGACCAGTTTTAAGGCATTTAGAAATTGATTTTGAAACTGAAATAACGTCCCTCTATGCATTGAAATCTGCTCTTTCCGATGCAACAAACCGCGTTTAAATATATGGAAGGGTAAGCCAGATAAAGCGTAGAAAAACGATGCATGTTTTAATAAAATTTCAAAAATAGGTACTTTTTACGACCAGTTTTAAGGCATTTAGAAATTGATTTTGAAACTGAAATAACGTCCCTCTATGCATTGAAGTCTGCTCTTTCCGATGCAACAAACCGCGTTTAAATATATGGAAGGGTAAGCCAGATAAAGCGTAGAAAAACGATGCATGTTTTAATAAAATTTCAAAAATAGGTACTTTTTACGACCAGTTTTAAGGCATTTAGAAATTGATTTTGAAACTGAAATAACGTCCCTCTATGCATTGAAATCTGCTCTTTCCGATGCAACAAACCGCGTTTAAATATATGGAAGGGTAAGCCAGATAAAGCGTAGAAAAACGATGCATGTTTTAATAAAATTTCAAAAATAGGTACTTTTTACGACCAGTTTTAAGGCATTTAGAAATTGATTTTGAAACTGAAATAACGTCCCTCTATGCATTGAAATCTGCTCTTTCCGATGCAACAAACCGCGTTTAAATATATGGAAGGGTAAGCCAGATAAAGCGTAGAAAAACGATGCATGTTTTAATAAAATTTCAAAAATAGGTACTTTTTACGACCAGTTTTAAGGCATTTAGAAATTGATTTTGAAACTGAAATAACGTCCCTCTATGTATTGAAATCTGCTCTTTCCGATGCAACAAACCGCGTTTAAATATATGGAAGGGTAAGCCAGATAAAGCGTAGAAAAACGATGCATGTTTTAATAAAATTTCAAAAATAGGTACTTTTTACGACCAGTTTTAAGGCATTTAGAAATTGATTTTGAAACTGAAATAACGTCCCTCTATGCATTGAAATCTGCTCTTTCCGATGCAACAAACCGCGTTTAAATATATGGAAGGGTAAGCCAGATAAAGCGTAGAAAAACGATGCATGTTTTAATAAAATTTCAAAAATAGGTACTTTTTACGACCAGTTTTAAGGCATTTAGAAATTGATTTTGAAACTGAAATAACGTCCCTCTATGCATTGAAATCTGCTCTTTCCGATGCAACAAACCGCGTTTAAATATATGGAAGGGTAAGCCAGATAAAGCGTAGAAAAACGATGCATGTTTTAATAAAATTTCAAAAATAGGTACTTTTCACGACCAGTTTTAAGGCATTTAGATATTGATTTTGAAACTGAAATAACGTCCCTCTATGCATTGAAATCTGCTCTTTCCGATGCAACAAACCGCGTTTAAATATATGGAAGGGTAAGCCAGATAAAGCGTAGAAAAACGATGCATGTTTTAATAAAATTTCAAAAATAGGTACTTTTTACGACCAGTTTTAAGGCATTTAGAAATTGATTTTGAATCTGAAATAACGTCCCTCTATGCATTGAAATCTGCTCTTTCCGATGCAACAAACCGCGTTTAAATATATGGAAGGGTAAGCCAGATAAAGCGTAGAAAAACGATGCATGTTTTAATAAAATTTCAAAAATAGGTACTTTTTACGACCAGTTTTAAGGCATTTAGAAATTGATTTTGAAACTGAAATAACGTCCCTCTATGCATTGAAGTCTGCTCTTTCCGATGCAACAAACCGCGTTTAAATATATGGAAGGGTAAGCCAGATAAAGCGTAGAAAAACGATGCATGTTTTAATAAAATTTCAAAAATAGGTACTTTTTACGACCAGTTTTAAGGCATTTAGAAATTGATTTTGAAACTGAAATAACGTCCCTCTATGCATTGAAATCTGCTCTTTCCGATGCAACAAACCGCGTTTAAATATATGGAAGGGTAAGCCAGATAAAGCGTAGAAAAACGATGCATGTTTTAATAAAATTTCAAAAATAGGTACTTTTTACGACCAGTTTTAAGGCATTTAGAAATTGATTTTGAAACTGAAATAACGTCCCTCTATGCATTGAAATCTGCTCTTTCCGATGCAACAAACCGCGTTTAAATATATGGAAGGGTAAGCCAGATAAAGCGTAGAAAAACGATGCATGTTTTAATAAAATTTCAAAAATAGGTACTTTTCACGACCAGTTTTAAGGCATTTAGATATTGATTTTGAAACTGAAATAACGTCCCTCTATGCATTGAAATCTGCTCTTTCCGATGCAACAAACCGCGTTTAAATATATGGAAGGGTAAGCCAGATAAAGCGTAGAAAAACGATGCATGTTTTAATAAAATTTCAAAAATAGGTACTTTTTACGACCAGTTTTAAGGCATTTAGAAATTGATTTTGAAACTGAAATAACGTCCCTCTATGCATTGAAATCTGCTCTTTCCGATGCAACAAACCGCGTTTAAATATATGGAAGGGTAAGCCAGATAAAGCGTAGAAAAACGATGCATGTTTTAATAAAATTTCAAAAATAGGTACTTTTTACGACCAGTTTTAAGGCATTTAGAAATTGATTTTGAAACTGAAATAACGTCCCTCTATGCATTGAAATCTGCTCTTTCCGATGCAACAAACCGCGTTTAAATATATGGAAGGGTAAGCCAGATAAAGCGTAGAAAAACGATGCATGTTTTAATAAAATTTCAAAAATAGGTACTTTTTACGACCAGTTTTAAGGCATTTAGAAATTGATTTTGAAACTGAAATAACGTCCCTCTATGCATTGAAATCTGCTCTTTCCGATGCAACAAACCGCGTTTAAATATATGGAAGGGTAAGCCAGATAAAGCGTAGAAAAACGATGCATGTTTTAATAAAATTTCAAAAATAGGTACTTTTTACGACCAGTTTTAAGGCATTTAGAAATTGATTTTGAAACTGAAATAACGTCCCTCTATGTATTGAAATCTGCTCTTTCCGATGCAACAAACCGCGTTTAAAGATATGGAAGGGTAAGCCAGATAAAGCGTAGAAAAACGATGCATGTTTTAATAAAATTTCAAAAATAGGTACTTTTTACGACCAGTTTTAAGGCATTTAGAAATTGATTTTGAAACTGAAATAACGTCCCTCTATGCATTGAAATCTGCTCTTTCCGATGCAACAAACCGCGTTTAAATATATGGAAGGGTAAGCCAGATAAAGCGTAGAAAAACGATGCATGTTTTAATAAAATTTCAAAAATAGGTACTTTTCACGACCAGTTTTAAGGCATTTAGATATTGATTTTGAAACTGAAATAACGTCCCTCTATGCATTGAAATCTGCTCTTTCCGATGCAACAAACCCCGTTTAAATATATGGAAGGGTAAGCCAGATAAAGCGTAGAAAAACGATGCATGTTTTAATAAAATTTCAAAAATAGGTACTTTTCACGACCAGTTTTAAGGCATTTAGATATTGATTTTGAAACTGAAATAACGTCCCTCTATGCATTGAAATCTGCTCTTTCCGATGCAACAAACCGCGTTTAAATATATGGAAGGGTAAGCCAGATAAAGCGTAGAAAAACGATGCATGTTTTAATAAAATTTCAAAAATAGGTACTTTTCACGACCAGTTTTAAGGCATTTAGATATTGATTTTGAAACTGAAATAACGTCCCTCTATGCATTGAAATCTGCTCTTTCCGATGCAACAAACCGCGTTTAAATATATGGAAGGGTAAGCCAGATAAAGCGTAGAAAAACGATGCATGTTTTAATAAAATTTCAAAAATAGGTACTTTTTACGACCAGTTTTAAGGCATTTAGAAATTGATTTTGAAACTGAAATAACGTCCCTCTATGCATTGAAATCTGCTCTTTCCGATGCAACAAACCGCGTTTAAATATATGGAAGGGTAAGCCAGATAAAGCGTAGAAAAACGATGCATGTTTTAATAAAATTTCAAAAATAGGTACTTTTTACGACCAGTTTTAAGGCATTTAGAAATTGATTTTGAAACTGAAATAACGTCCCTCTATGCATTGAAATCTGCTCTTTCCGATGCAACAAACCGCGTTTAAATATATGGAAGGGTAAGCCAGATAAAGCGTAGAAAAACGATGCATGTTTTAATAAAATTTCAAAAATAGGTACTTTTTACGACCAGTTTTAAGGCATTTAGAAATTGATTTTGAAACTGAAATAACGTCCCTCTATGCATTGAAATCTGCTCTTTCCGATGCAACAAACCGCGTTTAAATATATGGAAGGGTAAGCCAGATAAAGCGTAGAAAAACGATGCATGTTTTAATAAAATTTCAAAAATAGGTACTTTTTACGACCAGTTTTAAGGCATTTAGAAATTGATTTTGAAACTGAAATAACGTCCCTCTATGCATTGAAATCTGCTCTTTCCGATGCAACAAACCGCGTTTAAATATATGGAAGGGTAAGCCAGATAAAGCGTAGAAAAACGATGCATGTTTTAATAAAATTTCAAAAATAGGTACTTTTTACGACCAGTTTTAAGGCATTTAGAAATTGATTTTGAAACTGAAATAACGTCCCTCTATGCATTGAAATCTGCTCTTTCCGATGCAACAAACCGCGTTTAAATATATGGAAGGGTAAGCCAGATAAAGCGTAGAAAAACGATGCATGTTTTAATAAAATTTCAAAAATAGGTACTTTTTACGACCAGTTTTAAGGCATTTAGAAATTGATTTTGAAACTGAAATAACGTCCCTCTATGCATTGAAATCTGCTCTTTCCGATGCAACAAACCGCGTTTAAATATATGGAAGGGTAAGCCAGATAAAGCGTAGAAAAACGATGCATGTTTTAATAAAATTTCAAAAATAGGTACTTTTTACGACCAGTTTTAAGGCATTTAGAAATTGATTTTGAAACTGAAATAACGTCCCTCTATGCATTGAAATCTGCTCTTTCCGATGCAACAAACCGCGTTTAAATATATGGAAGGGTAAGCCAGATAAAGCGTAGAAAAACGATGCATGTTTTAATAAAATTTCAAAAATAGGTACTTTTTACGACCAGTTTTAAGGCATTTAGAAATTGATTTTGAAACTGTAATAACGTCCCTCTATGCATTGAAATCTGCTCTTTCCGATGCAACAAACCGCGTTTAAATATATGGAAGGGTAAGCCAGATAAAGCGTAGAAAAACGATGCATGTTTTAATAAAATTTCAAAAATAGGTACTTTTTACGACCAGTTTTAAGGCATTTAGAAATTGATTTTGAAACTGAAATAACGTCCCTCTATGCATTGAAATCTGCTCTTTCCGATGCAACAAACCGCGTTTAAATATATGGAAGGGTAAGCCAGATAAAGCGTAGAAAAACGATGCATGTTTTAATAAAATTTCAAAAATAGGTACTTTTTACGACCAGTTTTAAGGCATTTAGAAATTGATTTTGAAACTGAAATAACGTCCCTCTATGCATTGAAATCTGCTCTTTCCGATGCAACAAACCGCGTTTAAATATATGGAAGGGTAAGCCAGATAAAGCGTAGAAAAACGATGCATGTTTTAATAAAATTTCAAAAATAGGTACTTTTTACGACCAGTTTTAAGGCATTTAGAAATTGATTTTGAAACTGAAATAACGTCCCTCTATGCATTGAAATCTGCTCTTTCCGATGCAACAAACCGCGTTTAAATATATGGAAGGGTAAGCCAGATAAAGCGTAGAAAAACGATGCATGTTTTAATAAAATTTCAAAAATAGGTACTTTTTACGACCAGTTTTAAGGCATTTAGAAATTGATTTTGAAACTGAAATAACGTCCCTCTATGCATTGAAATCTGCTCTTTCCGATGCAACAAACCGCGTTTAAATATATGGAAGGGTAAGCCAGATAAAGCGTAGAAAAACGATGCATGTTTTAATAAAATTTCAAAAATAGGTACTTTTTACGACCAGTTTTAAGGCATTTAGAAATTGATTTTGAAACTGAAATAACGTCCCTCTATGCATTGAAATCTGCTCTTTCCGATGCAACAAACCGCGTTTAAATATATGGAAGGGTAAGCCAGATAAAGCGTAGAAAAACGATGCATGTTTTAATAAAATTTCAAAAATAGGTACTTTTTACGACCAGTTTTAAGGCATTTAGAAATTGATTTTGAAACTGAAATAACGTCCCTCTATGCATTGAAATCTGCTCTTTCCGATGCAACAAACCGCGTTTAAATATATGGAAGGGTAAGCCAGATAAAGCGTAGAAAAACGATGCATGTTTTAATAAAATTTCAAAAATAGGTACTTTTTACGACCAGTTTTAAGGCATTTAGAAATTGATTTTGAAACTGAAATAACGTCCCTCTATGCATTGAAATCTGCTCTTTCCGATGCAACAAACCGCGTTTAAATATATGGAAGGGTAAGCCAGATAAAGCGTAGAAAAACGATGCATGTTTTAATAAAATTTCAAAAATAGGTACTTTTTACGACCAGTTTTAAGGCATTTAGAAATTGATTTTGAAACTGAAATAACGTCCCTCTATGCATTGAAATCTGCTCTTTCCGATGCAACAAACCGCGTTTAAATATATGGAAGGGTAAGCCAGATAAAGCGTAGAAAAACGATGCATGTTTTAATAAAATTTCAAAAATAGGTACTTTTTACGACCAGTTTTAAGGCATTTAGAAATTGATTTTGAAACTGAAATAACGTCCCTCTATGCATTGAAATCTGCTCTTTCCGATGCAACAAACCGCGTTTAAATATATGGAAGGGTAAGCCAGATAAAGCGTAGAAAAACGATGCATGTTTTAATAAAATTTCAAAAATAGGTACTTTTTACGACCAGTTTTAAGGCATTTAGAAATTGATTTTGAAACTGAAATAACGTCCCTCTATGCATTGAAATCTGCTCTTTCCGATGCAACAAACCGCGTTTAAATATATGGAAGGGTAAGCCAGATAAAGCGTAGAAAAACGATGCATGTTTTAATAAAATTTCAAAAATAGGTACTTTTTACGACCAGTTTTAAGGCATTTAGAAATTGATTTTGAAACTGAAATAACGTCCCTCTATGCATTGAAATCTGCTCTTTCCGATGCAACAAACCGCGTTTAAATATATGGAAGGGTAAGCCAGATAAAGCGTAGAAAAACGATGCATGTTTTAATAAAATTTCAAAAATAGGTACTTTTTACGACCAGTTTTAAGGCATTTAGAAATTGATTTTGAAACTGAAATAACGTCCCTCTATGCATTGAAATCTGCTCTTTCCGATGCAACAAACCGCGTTTAAATATATGGAAGGGTAAGCCAGATAAAGCGTAGAAAAACGATGCATGTTTTAATAAAATTTCAAAAATAGGTACTTTTTACGACCAGTTTTAAGGCATTTAGAAATTGATTTTGAAACTGAAATAACGTCCCTCTATGCATTGAAATCTGCTCTTTCCGATGCAACAAACCGCGTTTAAATATATGGAAGGGTAAGCCAGATAAAGCGTAGAAAAACGATGCATGTTTTAATAAAATTTCAAAAATAGGTACTTTTTACGACCAGTTTTAAGGCATTTAGAAATTGATTTTGAAACTGAAATAACGTCCCTCTATGCATTGAAATCTGCTCTTTCCGATGCAACAAACCGCGTTTAAATATATGGAAGGGTAAGCCAGATAAAGCGTAGAAAAACGATGCATGTTTTAATAAAATTTCAAAAATAGGTACTTTTTACGACCAGTTTTAAGGCATTTAGAAATTGATTTTGAAACTGAAATAACGTCCCTCTATGCATTGAAATCTGCTCTTTCCGATGCAACAAACCGCGTTTAAATATATGGAAGGGTAAGCCAGATAAAGCGTAGAAAAACGATGCATGTTTTAATAAAATTTCAAAAATAGGTACTTTTTACGACCAGTTTTAAGGCATTTAGAAATTGATTTTGAAACTGAAATAACGTCCCTCTATGCATTGAAATCTGCTCTTTCCGATGCAACAAACCGCGTTTAAATATATGGAAGGGTAAGCCAGATAAAGCGTAGAAAAACGATGCATGTTTTAATAAAATTTCAAAAATAGGTACTTTTTACGACCAGTTTTAAGGCATTTAGAAATTGATTTTGAAACTGAAATAACGTCCCTCTATGCATTGAAATCTGCTCTTTCCGATGCAACAAACCGCGTTTAAATATATGGAAGGGTAAGCCAGATAAAGCGTAGAAAAACGATGCATGTTTTAATAAAATTTCAAAAATAGGTACTTTTTACGACCAGTTTTAAGGCATTTAGAAATTGATTTTGAAACTGAAATAACGTCCCTCTATGCATTGAAATCTGCTCTTTCCGATGCAACAAACCGCGTTTAAATATATGGAAGGGTAAGCCAGATAAAGCGTAGAAAAACGATGCATGTTTTAATAAAATTTCAAAAATAGGTACTTTTTACGACCAGTTTTAAGGCATTTAGAAATTGATTTTGAAACTGAAATAACGTCCCTCTATGCATTGAAATCTGCTCTTTCCGATGCAACAAACCGCGTTTAAATATATGGAAGGGTAAGCCAGATAAAGCGTAGAAAAACGATGCATGTTTTAATAAAATTTCAAAAATAGGTACTTTTTACGACCAGTTTTAAGGCATTTAGAAATTGATTTTGAAACTGAAATAACGTCCCTCTATGCATTGAAATCTGCTCTTTCCGATGCAACAAACCGCGTTTAAATATATGGAAGGGTAAGCCAGATAAAGCGTAGAAAAACGATGCATGTTTTAATAAAATTTCAAAAATAGGTACTTTTTACGACCAGTTTTAAGGCATTTAGAAATTGATTTTGAAACTGAAATAACGTCCCTCTATGCATTGAAATCTGCTCTTTCCGATGCAACAAACCGCGTTTAAATATATGGAAGGGTAAGCCAGATAAAGCGTAGAAAAACGATGCATGTTTTAATAAAATTTCAAAAATAGGTACTTTTTACGACCAGTTTTAAGGCATTTAGAAATTGATTTTGAAACTGAAATAACGTCCCTCTATGCATTGAAATCTGCTCTTTCCGATGCAACAAACCGCGTTTAAATATATGGAAGGGTAAGCCAGATAAAGCGTAGAAAAACGATGCATGTTTTAATAAAATTTCAAAAATAGGTACTTTTTACGACCAGTTTTAAGGCATTTAGAAATTGATTTTGAAACTGAAATAACGTCCCTCTATGCATTGAAATCTGCTCTTTCCGATGCAACAAACCGCGTTTAAATATATGGAAGGGTAAGCCAGATAAAGCGTAGAAAAACGATGCATGTTTTAATAAAATTTCAAAAATAGGTACTTTTTACGACCAGTTTTAAGGCATTTAGAAATTGATTTTGAAACTGAAATAACGTCCCTCTATGCATTGAAATCTGCTCTTTCCGATGCAACAAACCGCGTTTAAATATATGGAAGGGTAAGCCAGATAAAGCGTAGAAAAACGATGCATGTTTTAATAAAATTTCAAAAATAGGTACTTTTTACGACCAGTTTTAAGGCATTTAGAAATTGATTTTGAAACTGAAATAACGTCCCTCTATGCATTGAAATCTGCTCTTTCCGATGCAACAAACCGCGTTTAAATATATGGAAGGGTAAGCCAGATAAAGCGTAGAAAAACGATGCATGTTTTAATAAAATTTCAAAAATAGGTACTTTTTACGACCAGTTTTAAGGCATTTAGAAATTGATTTTGAAACTGAAATAACGTCCCTCTATGCATTGAAATCTGCTCTTTCCGATGCAACAAACCGCGTTTAAATATATGGAAGGGTAAGCCAGATAAAGCGTAGAAAAACGATGCATGTTTTAATAAAATTTCAAAAATAGGTACTTTTTACGACCAGTTTTAAGGCATTTAGAAATTGATTTTGAAACTGAAATAACGTCCCTCTATGCATTGAAATCTGCTCTTTCCGATGCAACAAACCGCGTTTAAATATATGGAAGGGTAAGCCAGATAAAGCGTAGAAAAACGATGCATGTTTTAATAAAATTTCAAAAATAGGTACTTTTTACGACCAGTTTTAAGGCATTTAGAAATTGATTTTGAAACTGAAATAACGTCCCTCTATGCATTGAAATCTGCTCTTTCCGATGCAACAAACCGCGTTTAAATATATGGAAGGGTAAGCCAGATAAAGCGTAGAAAAACGATGCATGTTTTAATAAAATTTCAAAAATAGGTACTTTTTACGACCAGTTTTAAGGCATTTAGAAATTGATTTTGAAACTGAAATAACGTCCCTCTATGCATTGAAATCTGCTCTTTCCGATGCAACAAACCGCGTTTAAATATATGGAAGGGTAAGCCAGATAAAGCGTAGAAAAACGATGCATGTTTTAATAAAATTTCAAAAATAGGTACTTTTTACGACCAGTTTTAAGGCATTTAGAAATTGATTTTGAAACTGAAATAACGTCCCTCTATGCATTGAAATCTGCTCTTTCCGATGCAACAAACCGCGTTTAAATATATGGAAGGGTAAGCCAGATAAAGCGTAGAAAAACGATGCATGTTTTAATAAAATTTCAAAAATAGGTACTTTTTACGACCAGTTTTAAGGCATTTAGAAATTGATTTTGAAACTGAAATAACGTCCCTCTATGCATTGAAATCTGCTCTTTCCGATGCAACAAACCGCGTTTAAATATATGGAAGGGTAAGCCAGATAAAGCGTAGAAAAACGATGCATGTTTTAATAAAATTTCAAAAATAGGTACTTTTTACGACCAGTTTTAAGGCATTTAGAAATTGATTTTGAAACTGAAATAACGTCCCTCTATGCATTGAAATCTGCTCTTTCCGATGCAACAAACCGCGTTTAAATATATGGAAGGGTAAGCCAGATAAAGCGTAGAAAAACGATGCATGTTTTAATAAAATTTCAAAAATAGGTACTTTTTACGACCAGTTTTAAGGCATTTAGAAATTGATTTTGAAACTGAAATAACGTCCCTCTATGCATTGAAATCTGCTCTTTCCGATGCAACAAACCGCGTTTAAATATATGGAAGGGTAAGCCAGATAAAGCGTAGAAAAACGATGCATGTTTTAATAAAATTTCAAAAATAGGTACTTTTTACGACCAGTTTTAAGGCATTTAGAAATTGATTTTGAAACTGAAATAACGTCCCTCTATGCATTGAAATCTGCTCTTTCCGATGCAACAAACCGCGTTTAAATATATGGAAGGGTAAGCCAGATAAAGCGTAGAAAAACGATGCATGTTTTAATAAAATTTCAAAAATAGGTACTTTTTACGACCAGTTTTAAGGCATTTAGAAATTGATTTTGAAACTGAAATAACGTCCCTCTATGCATTGAAATCTGCTCTTTCCGATGCAACAAACCGCGTTTAAATATATGGAAGGGTAAGCCAGATAAAGCGTAGAAAAACGATGCATGTTTTAATAAAATTTCAAAAATAGGTACTTTTTACGACCAGTTTTAAGGCATTTAGAAATTGATTTTGAAACTGAAATAACGTCCCTCTATGCATTGAAATCTGCTCTTTCCGATGCAACAAACCGCGTTTAAATATATGGAAGGGTAAGCCAGATAAAGCGTAGAAAAACGATGCATGTTTTAATAAAATTTCAAAAATAGGTACTTTTTACGACCAGTTTTAAGGCATTTAGAAATTGATTTTGAAACTGAAATAACGTCCCTCTATGCATTGAAATCTGCTCTTTCCGATGCAACAAACCGCGTTTAAATATATGGAAGGGTAAGCCAGATAAAGCGTAGAAAAACGATGCATGTTTTAATAAAATTTCAAAAATAGGTACTTTTTACGACCAGTTTTAAGGCATTTAGAAATTGATTTTGAAACTGAAATAACGTCCCTCTATGCATTGAAATCTGCTCTTTCCGATGCAACAAACCGCGTTTAAATATATGGAAGGGTAAGCCAGATAAAGCGTAGAAAAACGATGCATGTTTTAATAAAATTTCAAAAATAGGTACTTTTTACGACCAGTTTTAAGGCATTTAGAAATTGATTTTGAAACTGAAATAACGTCCCTCTATGCATTGAAATCTGCTCTTTCCGATGCAACAAACCGCGTTTAAATATATGGAAGGGTAAGCCAGATAAAGCGTAGAAAAACGATGCATGTTTTAATAAAATTTCAAAAATAGGTACTTTTTACGACCAGTTTTAAGGCATTTAGAAATTGATTTTGAAACTGAAATAACGTCCCTCTATGCATTGAAATCTGCTCTTTCCGATGCAACAAACCGCGTTTAAATATATGGAAGGGTAAGCCAGATAAAGCGTAGAAAAACGATGCATGTTTTAATAAAATTTCAAAAATAGGTACTTTTTACGACCAGTTTTAAGGCATTTAGAAATTGATTTTGAAACTGAAATAACGTCCCTCTATGCATTGAAATCTGCTCTTTCCGATGCAACAAACCGCGTTTAAATATATGGAAGGGTAAGCCAGATAAAGCGTAGAAAAACGATGCATGTTTTAATAAAATTTCAAAAATAGGTACTTTTTACGACCAGTTTTAAGGCATTTAGAAATTGATTTTGAAACTGAAATAACGTCCCTCTATGCATTGAAATCTGCTCTTTCCGATGCAACAAACCGCGTTTAAATATATGGAAGGGTAAGCCAGATAAAGCGTAGAAAAACGATGCATGTTTTAATAAAATTTCAAAAATAGGTACTTTTTACGACCAGTTTTAAGGCATTTAGAAATTGATTTTGAAACTGAAATAACGTCCCTCTATGCATTGAAATCTGCTCTTTCCGATGCAACAAACCGCGTTTAAATATATGGAAGGGTAAGCCAGATAAAGCGTAGAAAAACGATGCATGTTTTAATAAAATTTCAAAAATAGGTACTTTTTACGACCAGTTTTAAGGCATTTAGAAATTGATTTTGAAACTGAAATAACGTCCCTCTATGCATTGAAATCTGCTCTTTCCGATGCAACAAACCGCGTTTAAATATATGGAAGGGTAAGCCAGATAAAGCGTAGAAAAACGATGCATGTTTTAATAAAATTTCAAAAATAGGTACTTTTTACGACCAGTTTTAAGGCATTTAGAAATTGATTTTGAAACTGAAATAACGTCCCTCTATGCATTGAAATCTGCTCTTTCCGATGCAACAAACCGCGTTTAAATATATGGAAGGGTAAGCCAGATAAAGCGTAGAAAAACGATGCATGTTTTAATAAAATTTCAAAAATAGGTACTTTTTACGACCAGTTTTAAGGCATTTAGAAATTGATTTTGAAACTGAAATAACGTCCCTCTATGCATTGAAATCTGCTCTTTCCGATGCAACAAACCGCGTTTAAATATATGGAAGGGTAAGCCAGATAAAGCGTAGAAAAACGATGCATGTTTTAATAAAATTTCAAAAATAGGTACTTTTTACGACCAGTTTTAAGGCATTTAGAAATTGATTTTGAAACTGAAATAACGTCCCTCTATGCATTGAAATCTGCTCTTTCCGATGCAACAAACCGCGTTTAAATATATGGAAGGGTAAGCCAGATAAAGCGTAGAAAAACGATGCATGTTTTAATAAAATTTCAAAAATAGGTACTTTTTACGACCAGTTTTAAGGCATTTAGAAATTGATTTTGAAACTGAAATAACGTCCCTCTATGCATTGAAATCTGCTCTTTCCGATGCAACAAACCGCGTTTAAATATATGGAAGGGTAAGCCAGATAAAGCGTAGAAAAACGATGCATGTTTTAATAAAATTTCAAAAATAGGTACTTTTTACGACCAGTTTTAAGGCATTTAGAAATTGATTTTGAAACTGAAATAACGTCCCTCTATGCATTGAAATCTGCTCTTTCCGATGCAACAAACCGCGTTTAAATATATGGAAGGGTAAGCCAGATAAAGCGTAGAAAAACGATGCATGTTTTAATAAAATTTCAAAAATAGGTACTTTTTACGACCAGTTTTAAGGCATTTAGAAATTGATTTTGAAACTGAAATAACGTCCCTCTATGCATTGAAATCTGCTCTTTCCGATGCAACAAACCGCGTTTAAATATATGGAAGGGTAAGCCAGATAAAGCGTAGAAAAACGATGCATGTTTTAATAAAATTTCAAAAATAGGTACTTTTTACGACCAGTTTTAAGGCATTTAGAAATTGATTTTGAAACTGAAATAACGTCCCTCTATGCATTGAAATCTGCTCTTTCCGATGCAACAAACCGCGTTTAAATATATGGAAGGGTAAGCCAGATAAAGCGTAGAAAAACGATGCATGTTTTAATAAAATTTCAAAAATAGGTACTTTTTACGACCAGTTTTAAGGCATTTAGAAATTGATTTTGAAACTGAAATAACGTCCCTCTATGCATTGAAATCTGCTCTTTCCGATGCAACAAACCGCGTTTAAATATATGGAAGGGTAAGCCAGATAAAGCGTAGAAAAACGATGCATGTTTTAATAAAATTTCAAAAATAGGTACTTTTTACGACCAGTTTTAAGGCATTTAGAAATTGATTTTGAAACTGAAATAACGTCCCTCTATGCATTGAAATCTGCTCTTTCCGATGCAACAAACCGCGTTTAAATATATGGAAGGGTAAGCCAGATAAAGCGTAGAAAAACGATGCATGTTTTAATAAAATTTCAAAAATAGGTACTTTTTACGACCAGTTTTAAGGCATTTAGAAATTGATTTTGAAACTGAAATAACGTCCCTCTATGCATTGAAATCTGCTCTTTCCGATGCAACAAACCGCGTTTAAATATATGGAAGGGTAAGCCAGATAAAGCGTAGAAAAACGATGCATGTTTTAATAAAATTTCAAAAATAGGTACTTTTTACGACCAGTTTTAAGGCATTTAGAAATTGATTTTGAAACTGAAATAACGTCCCTCTATGCATTGAAATCTGCTCTTTCCGATGCAACAAACCGCGTTTAAATATATGGAAGGGTAAGCCAGATAAAGCGTAGAAAAACGATGCATGTTTTAATAAAATTTCAAAAATAGGTACTTTTTACGACCAGTTTTAAGGCATTTAGAAATTGATTTTGAAACTGAAATAACGTCCCTCTATGCATTGAAATCTGCTCTTTCCGATGCAACAAACCGCGTTTAAATATATGGAAGGGTAAGCCAGATAAAGCGTAGAAAAACGATGCATGTTTTAATAAAATTTCAAAAATAGGTACTTTTTACGACCAGTTTTAAGGCATTTAGAAATTGATTTTGAAACTGAAATAACGTCCCTCTATGCATTGAAATCTGCTCTTTCCGATGCAACAAACCGCGTTTAAATATATGGAAGGGT
>CAWUHG010000002.1:0-30080 GCA_963921985.1 Agrilus biguttatus | reverse complement strand
CTCAGTATTATAATTAATGTCTATACTGCTTTGATTAAGGATGTCTTTTATTAAAGGTAGGCATTCCAAACTCGTTATAACGAACACTTTAGATCATTTAGATTAAGAAAGGATAATTCGAATTTTGCAAACCATTTTTTAGAAACAGGCCATCAGTTTCCTACTATAGAAAATGTTAAAATTATTCCTAATGTAAATAAAGGCTTCAAACTTAATATTTTAGAATACTTAGAAGTATATAAAGCATCAAAAATTACCGAAAATAACCTGTTAAACGACCAGGTAGATTCGTACCGTACCACTCAGTATTATTCAGTACATTTAATAATTAATGGTATTTCCAAAATATATGTATGTAAACACCACTGTGGTCAAAAGGATTTGTAAATAAAAAAGTGATAATAAACGAAGTAGCGTTTATTAATTTGTCGTTAAGATGAATTATCACAAAGTAACAGCTGAATCAATCCAATTTTTATTTATATTTTATTAGATTGAAATATTAATTTAATTCCGGAGGGGATTATTAATATATTGATGTTTTAAAGCAGAAATGGAAAAAGTGTATGGAAGTATTACAGCTGTTTATGACTGCTTGTATCATAAAAGGAATGGAAATGTGCGTTACGGTTTTATCAAACATTGTTTAAAATGAACGAATTAAATGAACTTTAAACTTTTTAAATGTTTAAGCGCTTCGTTAAATTTCTACAATTGTTTCGGGAGATTAGCCCTTTGTCGAGGGAAATACGTTACCAAAGAGGGTTGTGGCGCACCTTACGAAAATTTCGTATACACAATTGTTGTCTACAACGACGTGAGACAACTATATTTAATTTTCGTGTTTGTAAGTTTAAAAATCGCTGAGATTATTCAATGTAATTTTTAAGAATTGAATAACTTCTAAAGAGGGTTGTGGCGTCGAGGGTTGTAGCGCCCCTTACGCAAAATAGTAAGCACGATAGTTGTCTACATCAGTGGACAACAACAATATCTAATTTTTGCGTTTGTAAGTTTGAAAATAGCTGTGATCCGTGATTCGTGATCGTCTGGATAAGTTCAGGCACTTTTACTGTTTATTTGACGTAGTTATGATCATTTTTTTGTTTTAAAATAGAAACTAGTCGAAAGCAAGTGAAACTCATTCATATATTTAATTCAAACAATTTCTTCCTTTCGATCCAATCAATTCCTGAAACGGTCAAACAGTCCTAAAACTGCTAATTACAGTTGCAATTGTGGTCAGCAGCACTGCAATGAAATTTATCTGTTATGTTGTATTTTTAGAAGGATAGTATTTTTATAAAAACTAGCTAGAACACCATATACACTTTACCTTTTAATTAATATTCTCTTACTCGATTTATTATTTTCCCTTTATGGAAACTATTTCAATAGGTCTAACTCCTAACATACACCATTTTTTCTTGTAGTTATGTCCTACGGAAACTGACGGACGATAGCATTCAGGAGGGAAACGGTCTCAGGTGTAAAATAAGATCAAAATTAGCTTTGAAATAAATAAATATGGGCACTTGACGTTGCCCTCGAGAAGGTATCTTTGTTAAACTTCGACGCTCTGAAGTCCCTTGACAATCTTTCAGAAATATTAAGTACCATCAAGCTTGCTTTCTTCATCCAAAACGCATTCCTCTTTCTGTAGTTTTTAAAATCAATACATTCCTTAAAAATCTCAATATTTAATGGCAATTGTTAATTTATTGATCTTACTCACCCTTTATGATCCCTTATAATTAACACCAACAACGACATGCAGATTTCAGACTAGAAACTAATTCTAATCACTCAGGGATGATACATTGCTAGTGTTAAACTTGAAAAATCTGAAGGTGGTGTTCTTCGAAAAACAAGGGTATCTTCTGAATAATTGACAAGACAACCCCATAATTCCATATTAAACGACACACAGAGTCAAAACTGCAAACAAATTTACAAACACAACTCATATTACAAACGACAGTCCCCTTACCATTTTCTATTATTGTGCACCCCGTTATAGAGTAAGTAGTAGAGCATTCTGAAAAACTCCTTAGGCAAGACAACTCTAACTATGCAAACCTCCTCTTCACATGTGATACCTCATAATCTCGTTAGTTATTCAACATGAATTTGAGACACTAATCTCTAGCTTACACATGCCTTTAGTTTTCGGGTTGAATGGAAATACACCTTTTGAGCACATCTAAAAAAGTAGTTGGTAGAATGGAAGGATTACAAGAACATCTTCTAATGTATTCTGTTGCTTTAATCCTAATTATGACGACACAACGGTTTTTAACTACTACTACTACTACTAGTAGTACTACTACTACTACTACTACTAATACTACTACCACTCACTTAAATCCTCAGGCACGTGGATTCTCTGGAAGGATTTGTCTCACAAGCAATACATTCCATTTATAGATACGATATGTAATGTAATGTGTTAACAGTATTTGAGATAAACACTTTTCTTCACTACTTTTATAACATTGTTTGTATATAACATTATTTTCTTCGTACGTCTGCCACATGACAGGTGTCCATCACTGAAGGATTATAATCTCAACAGCAAAAGAAAAAAAGGAATACGAGAAAAATTCACTTATTCTTGGCTATTTTCAGAAACCTGTTGGAGGTATTGCAAAACGGTTTCAACACAAATATCCTAATCAACCGTTTAAGAACTTGTCGAACACTCACTTTATTAGAAGAATAAGCTTCAATTACGTTATGTTATGTTAAATAACAAACTAAACGATGTTTAAGTCCTCGGAGATAGAAGATTTTTGAAATTTTTAACAACCAGATAAACATTATTTTCTCTTCGGCATTATTAATATCCCTGCATGGCATCTGTTACAAACAATTATTACTTCACAGAATTGAAAATTAACAGATATGTTTAATAACGAACGTATCTGTACGGAAGACCGATACAAACTGACATTACGAGTTACAGCGCCATTAATCGGAAAGACAACAGCGAAATAATAATAACACTAAATTTTAAAATGGCGGACCATTGAGATATACGCATATAGGTAAATAACTCTATCCATATGAAACCCGACTTATTGTTAAATGATTTTTACCTAAGATGATAAATTCAATAATATTTATTAAAACTATGTTTTAATTTTTTTCCTTCAAACTGTTGTATTGAGCCTCGTATGATAATATATATTATCAACACTAAAAGCATTCCTGCGACACCTAGCGGTCTGACGGCAAAGATCAATTATTTTCAATTTAGTAATCTGTTAAAAATGTTAACAATTACGCTGCTACTTTACTTATAAGATGGCGCCAGTCAACTTTTTCATATACATAGGTTACAAAGAAAGTTTCTCAACAGCACTACAAGGTACATACGACAAGTTTCTAAAATCGTAACGCAAAATACAATTATTTTCACCCACAAATGTCTAACAGAGAATACGAAATTAGACATCGTAACCAATAGAAGTCATTTATGTTTTAATGATAAATGAATAAACAATACCTTGTTTATTATCACTTTTTTTATTTACAATCCTTTTGACTACAGTTTCGACAAATAGCTTGTCATTATCAAACAAATGATTCAAATTGAATGAATATAAACAGATGGTAATAAACAGTGGTGTTTATATATATTTTGGAAATACCGTTAATTATTAAATGTACTGAATAATACCGAGTGGTACAGTACAAATCTACCTGGTCGTTTAACAGGTTATTTTCGGAAATTTTTGATGCTTTATGTACTTCTAAGGATTCTAATATTTTAACTTTAAAGCCTTCATTTACATTACGAATAATTTTACATTTTCTATAGTAGAAACCTGATGGCCTGTTTCTAAAAAATGGTTTGCAAAATCCGAATGATCTTTTCTTAATCTAAATGACCTTCCCGTTTGGCCTAAGTAGAAGGAATCACATTCTGTACATTCTAGCTTATAGACTCCAGTTTTTTCAAATTTGTCAGTTTTATCTTTTGAATTAAAAAAGTATGTGTTTGTCTTAAAACTAACTGTTAGGTTGTTTGCAGATAGAACATTAGCGATTTTTATTGAAATATTACCAAGGTACGTCGACGATATGTATTTGCATTCTTTGTTTTTTTATGTATGGATGGTATATAGACTGGCATGCTATTTTAAACTGTTTTTTACGTATTAAATTTTGAATTGTTCTTGGATCAAAACCATTATTATTTGCAATTATTAGAATGATGTTTAGCTCATGTTTTAATTTTACTGGCTAATAAGGGACTTAGTGGGGAGCCCATGGCTAAACCTGATTTTTGTACAAAAAACTGTTTATTATACTGGCAGTAATTTTGGCTAAGACAAAATTCGAATGCTTTAATAAGCTCAGTATTATAATTAATGTCTATACTGCTTTGTTTAAGGATGTCTTTTATTAAAGGTAGGCATTCCAAACTCGTTATAACGAACACTTTAGATCATTTAGATTAAGAAAGGATAATTCGAATTTTGCAAACCATTTTTTAGAAACAGGCCATCAGTTTCCTACTATAGAAAATGTTAAAATTATTCCTAATGTAAATAAAGGCTTCAAACTTAATATTTTAGAATCCTTAGAAGTATATAAAGCATCAAAAATTACCGAAAATAACCTGTTAAACGACCAGGTAGATTCGTACCGTACCACTCAGTATTATTCAGTACATTTAATAATTAATGGTATTTCCAAAATATATGTATGTAAACACCACTGTGGTCAAAAGGATTTGTAAATAAAAAAGTGATAATAAACGAAGTAGCGTTTATTAATTTATCGTTAAGATGAATTATCACAAAGTAACAGCTGAATCAATCCAATTTTTATTTATATTTTATTAGATTGAAATATTAATTTAATTCCGGAGGGACTTATTAATATATTGATATGTTTTAAAGCAGAAATAGAAAAAGTGTATGGAATTATTACAGCCGTTTGTGACTGCTTGTATCATAAAAGGAATGGAAATGTGCGTTACGGTTTTATCAAACATTGTTTAAAATGAACGAATTAAATAATAACACATATAGTTTTCAAAATCAATACATTCCCTAAAAATGTTAATATTTAATGGCAATTGTTAATTTATTGATCTTACTCACCCTTTATGATCCCTTGTGATTAACAGCAACTACAACATGAAGATTTCAGACTAGAAACTAATTCTAGTCACTCAGAGATGATACATTGCTAGCGTTAAACTTGAAAAATCTGAAGGTGATGTTCTTCGAAATGCAAACGAATCCTCTGAATAATTAACAAGACAACCCCATCATTCCTTATTGAATAACGTACAACAATTTACAACCACAACTCACATAACAAAATACAGCCCCCTTACCTTTTTGCACCCTTCATATGTGATATGTCATAATCTCGTTAGTTTTTCAACAAACATTTGAGACACTAATCTGTAGCTTCTACATGCATCTAGTTTTCATGGGTTGAGTATGAAAGACACCTTTTCAGCACATCTAAAGAAGTTGATAAACTTGAAATATTACATGGACATCTTCTGAAATATTTGCTTGCTTTAATCCTAATTATGATGACACAACGCTTTTATAATTACTCACCTAAATCCTCAGGCATGTGCATTCTCGGGAAGGATTTGTCTCACAAGCAAGACATTCCATTTATAGATACAATATGTAATGTAATGTATTAACAGTATTTGAGATAAACATTTTTCTTCACTAGTTTTGTAACATTTTCAAATGGAAATTGTAACATTATTTGTATATACATTTATTGCCATTATACATTAACATTTTAGGGAATGTATTGATTTTGAAAACTACAGAAAGAGGAGTGCCTTTTGGTTGAAAAAAGCAGTCTTGATGTATGTGAAGCGTACTTAATATTTCTGAAAGATTGTCAAGGGACTTCAGAGCGTTTGAATGTAACAAAGATACCTTCTCGAGAGTAACGTCAGGTGCCTATATTTATTTATTTCAAACCTGATTTTAATCGTTTTTCTTTTATTCTTAGAATAATATTGCCAGCTTTACTAAAATTAAACATTAGTTAACACATACACGGTAAATGAATGGTATGTTTTAACGTGTAACGTAAGATTGCTACAGTTTTATTGCTTCAAATCTGAATCTAAATCTGCTTGACGTTTTGAATTCAGCAAAAATATTACAATTGGATTATGATCTTTTATTCTTAAACGTATATTGCTTCTTTATTACAATTAAACATTATCCAAAAAAGAAGGTCGAAACCGGTCGTGGGATATGGCTTCGGTTCGTTGTGCCTTCTTGGTAGGACGCGTTCAAAATTTGAGATCATTGATCTTAAAATTTAGACGAATAGGGATTTTAACTCCTTCTTTTTTTGATATGTTACATCTTCGTCTAATAATACATCGGAATCAACATTGTAATTCAATGCTGGTAGGGGTATTAGTTAGTAGTTGTTTTTGTTGAATCCATATTTATATTTATATTCTTATAATTAATCAGTAGTTAATACAAACACAGCAAGGTAAGGTATATTTCTACACGCAACGTTAGTGCCCCATTATATTTTTTATTTGAAGTCCAATTTTCAATTTGCTTGCATTTTGGATTTAGCTGAAATTTTAACATCGGATCATGCCCATGGATTTCTAAAAAATTATTGTTTGTTTTAGGTAAATAGAAAATTATTTAATAGAAACGCAATTAGTCAAAGTACGTTTTTGCGCACAAGGTCAGGAGACTATAATTTTTTTATTTCAAGTCTAATTTTATATCTGCTTGTATTTTTGGGTTCTTTGGAAGATTTTAGGTGGGGAGAAGTTTTAATATTAGGAAAGTCTTGCATCTGTGGTGCATTATATGCATAAATTTATAACTAAACACTTTTCAGACACATTTAGTTTTAATGAATTTTCTGCTTATTTTTTTACAGGAAATGTGTGAATAGATAATCTTATGTGGGATGAAACCTGACCTAAAGGATGTCGCAATTTACAGTGAAGATTTTTAAATTTTTTAAATTATTATTTATATACGAATTATTGTTATTTATTTCAAACAGATTTATTAATAGATAAGGATCCATGGTGTATAATAATTTGAATGCATTGACTTTATAATAACCAAAGTTGTTTTATTTTCTTTTTGGTGTATAAATAATTATTAATTACTAATAATAAATTTACTTCCAATTAATCGATATAAATAATATAAAAAACTAAATGTGTTTAAAAGGTATTTAGTTATATATTTAGGTAAGTAATGCATCACACAGGCAGGAGTTTTTTAATACCACAACATCACCCCACCTAAAAAATTATAAAGAACCTAAAAATACAAGCTGATTTAAAATTAAACTCCAAACGAAATAATAATAGTCCCTTGAAGTACTGATCAAAAATGTACTTTGACTAATTGTAGTTTTCAATATTGATACATTCCTTAGAATGTTAATGTATAATGGCAATTGTTAAATTATTGATCTCACTCACCCTTTATGATCCCTGTAATTAAAACCAACAACATGATTATTTTAGACTAGAAACTAGTTATAGTCACTCAGAAATGATACATTGCTAGTGTTAAACTAGAAAAATCAGATGCTGATGGTCTTCGAAATGCAAGGGAATCTTCGGTATAATTAACAAGACAACCCCATAATTCCATATTGAATAACGTAAAATCAAAACTGCAAACAAATTTACAACCACAACTCACATAACGAAATACAGCCCCCTTACCTTTTTGCACCCTTCATATGTGATATGTGATAACCTCGTTAGTTATTTGACAAACATTTGAGACACTAATCTGTAGCTTCTACATGTATCTAGTTTTCGGGTTGAGCATGAAAGACACCTTTTGAGCACATCTAAGCAAATTGGTAAACTTAAAGGATTACATGGACATCTTCTGAAATATTTACTTGCTTTAATCCTAATTATGATGACACAACACTTTTATAATTACTCACTTAAATCCTTGGGCACGTGCATTCTCAGGAAGGATTTATCTTACAAGCAAGACATTCCATTTTTAGATTTAATATATTAATTGTATTTGAGATAAATAATTTTCTTCACCAGTTTTGTAGCATTTTCAAATGGAAATTGTAACATTGCTTGTATATACACTTATTTTCTTCGTATACCTGATAAAAATGCTCCTGCCACATGACAGGTATCCATCACTGAAGTTTTACAATGTCAACAGCAAAAGAACGCAAGGATTACAAGAAAATTTCACTTCTTCCTAGGTGTTTTAAGAAAATTGTTGGAAGTATTTCAAAACGGTTTCAACACAAATTTCAATTTCAATTGTTTAAGAACTAAACGATTACTGACTTCATTAGCAGAATAAGCTTCATTTACGTAAAATTACAGACTAAACGATGTTTAAACGTGGGCTTTCAGCAACCAAGCATCTTCACTTTTGTAGGTTATAATATCGATGAAATAATTTCTATCATGGTTACAATTAGTAGAAATGTTCTAAAACCGATATTTAAACAAGATTTGGCTTACAATACAACTTTCTAAGTACTTTTTATTATTTTATTACAATATTTTGTATACAATTTGTAAACAAAACGCCATTTTAGCAAGTGAACGTAACCCGATCGATAATCATTCGCAGTGGCTCTATGATGTTGCGTTCAACTACTGCCGTAACCAGAAAACCTCAGATGTAGAAAATTTTTGAAATTTTCGACAACGAAATTAACATTAAAACCGCATTTTCTCTTCAGAATTATAAATATTTCTGATGATATCAGTTGCTACCAATTATTACTTCACAGAATTAAAAATTAAGAGGGATATTAAATTCTGAAAGTATTTGTATGCAAGGCTGACGTTTCGAGTTTCGGGTTACAGCGCCACCACCGGAATGACGTAACAGAAAAAATAATAATAACACTAAGCACAGTAAGCTTAACTTAATCTCAAACATAAAAATCAGTTGTTAGGTAGGCTTCGATAATTCCTTCTAATGTACAAATACTTATTATAAGAAATTTACTTTATTTGTTTTCATCAAATGTTAGTAACTAATTACGTTTATTACGGTACTGCAAAATTGTTTGATAAAAACTATATTTAATAATTTTTTAGCGACTTTGATCAGTTGTAGAATTCCATCAAATGGAACGCACCTAAAAAATAATAATAACACTAAGTATTAGGAGCGCAGCAATTTTAACATAACCTCAAACCAAAAAATCAGCTGTTAGGTAGGCTTCGATAATTCCTTCAAATGTACAAATCCTTATTGTAAGAAATTTACATCATTTGTTTTCATCAAATGTTAGTAACTAATTACGTTTATTGCGATACTGCAAAATTGTTTGATGAAAACTATATTTAATAATTTTTTAGCGACTTTGATCAGTTGCAGAATTCCATCAAATGGAACGCACCTAAAAATAATAATAACATTAAGTATCAGGAGCACAGCAATCCAAAAATCTTTGTCAACTCATGCTCTCCTAATACAAAAGAGCAAATTTTCGAAGTTTACATTTCAGGCATTTAGCAATGATGTCCGGCGCCTTCACCATTTTTGAACAGTATTTTTAGATAACGATGTCCGACGCCTTTGCTATTTTTTTGAACAATTAATGATAATTGTATACATGAAAATAAACGTTGAAATACCCGTCTGAATTTTAAATATAAATTATTTGTGACAATGAAGTTAATTTTCTATTGCAACAATATTATAAATAAATATATATGTGTACTTACCATTTTATTCACGCAATTCAATTTTTTCACAGTAAATCACTACACATTTTTTTATAAGTATTATAAAAAAGAAATATTTTCATTTGTTTTTTCTTACTTTTTATTAACAAACTCATGTTAATATGATAGTGAAATAAACAATTAATTAAAAATTCAGTTGTATGTAAAATAAAAATTCAAATATAATCAACTTATTTAATAAATTGTATTTTTTAATATTGATATAAATGTAGTAAAGATGGCAATATTATTCTAAGAATAAAAGGAAAACGATTAAAATCAGGTTTGAAATAAATAAATATAGGCACCTGACGTTGCTCTCGAGAAGGTACCTTTGTTACATTTAGACGCTCTGAAGTCCCTTGGCAATCTTTCAGAAATATTAAGTACGCTTCATATACATCAAGACTGCCTTTTTCAACCAAAAGGCATTCCTCTTTCTGTAGTTTTCAAAATTAATACATTCCCTAAAACGTTAATGTTTAATGGCAATTGTTAAACTATTGATCTTACTCACCCTTTATGATACTTGTAATTAAAACCAACAACATGAAGATTTCAGACTAGAAACTAATTCTAGTCACTCAGAAATGATACATTGCTAGTATTAAACTAGAAAAATCTGAAGGTGATGGTCTTCGAAATACAAGGGAATCTTCGGTATAATTAACAAGACAACCCTATAATTCCATATTGAATAACGTAAAATCAAAACTGCAAACACATTTTCAACCACAACTCACATAACGAAATACAGTCCCTTACCTTTCTGCACCCTTCATATGTGATATGTCATAATCTCGTTAGTTATTCGACAAACATTTGAGACACTAATCTATAGTTGAGTATGAAAGACACCTTTTGAGCACATCTAAGGAAATTGGTAAACTTGAAAGATTACATGCACATCTTCTGAAATATTTGCTTGCTTTAATCCTAATTATGATGACACAACGCTTTTATAATTACTCACTTAAATCCTCGGGCACGTGGATTCTCTGGAAGGATTTGTCTAACAAGCAATACATTCCATTTATAGATAAAATATGTAATGTAATGTATTAACAGTATTTAAGATAAACTGTTTCCTTCATTAGTTTTGTAACATTGGTTGTATATACACTTACTTTCTTCATATGTCTGATAAAAATACTTAAAAAATTTAGTGTTATTGTTGTTATTTTGCAATGACGTCATTCTGGTAGTGGCACTGTAACCCGTAATTTGAAACGTCAACCTTGCACACAAATACATTCAGAATTTAATATCCCTCTTAATTTTTAATTCTGTGAAGTAATAATTGGTAGCAACTGATATCATCAGGAATATTTATAATTCTGAAGAGAAAATGCGGTTTTAATGTTTATTTCGTTGTCGAAAATTTCAAAAATTTTCTATATCTGAGGACTTCTGGTTACGGCAGTAGTTGAACGCAACATCATAGAGCCACTGCGAATGATTATCGATCGGGTTACGCTCACTAGCTAAAATGGCGTTTTGTTTACATTTGTTTACAAAATAATGTAATAAAATAATAAAAAGTACTTAGAAAGTTGTATTGTAAACCAAATCTCGTTTAAATATCGGTTTTAAAACATATGAAGAGGAGGCTTGGATAGTTAGTTATTTTGCCTAATGATATTTTCGGAATGCTCTACTACTTCCTCTATTACGTGGGTGCACAATAACACAAGAAGGTAAGGGGGCTGTATTTCGTTATGTGAGTTGTGGTTGTAAATTTGTTTGCAGTTTTGATTTCACGTTATTCAATATGGAATTATGGGGTTGTTTTGTTAATTGTACAGGAGATTCCCTTGCATTTCGAAGAACATCACCTTCAGATTTTTCTAGTTTAACACTAGAAATGTATCATTTCTGAGTGACTAGAATTAGTTTCTAGTCTGAAATCTTCATGTTGTTGGTTTTAATTACAAGGATCATAAAGGGTGAGTAAGATCAATAATTTAACAATTGCCATTATACATTAACATTTTAGGGAATGTATTGATTATGAAAACTACAGAAAGAGGAGTGCCTTTTGGTTGAAAAGAGCAGTCTTGATGTATGTGAAGCGTACTTAATATTTCTGAAAGATTGCCAAGGGACTTCAGAGCGTTTGAATGTAACAAAGATACCTTCTCGAGAGTAACGTCAGGTGCCTATATTTATTTATTTCAAACCTGATTTTAATCGTTTTTCTTTTATTCTTAGAATAATATTGCCAGCTTTACTAAAATTAATCATTAGTTAACACATACACGGTAAATGAATGGTATGTTTTAACGTGTAACGTAAGACTGCTACAGTTTTATTGTTTCAAATCTGAATCTAAATCTGCTTGACGTTTTGAATTCAGCAAAAATATTACAATTGGATTATGATCTTTTATTCTTAAACGTATATTGCTTCTTTATTACAATTAAACATTAGTTAATACAAACACAGCAAGGTAAGGCATGTTTCTACACGCAACGTTAGGGCCCCTTTATATTTTTTATTTGAAGTCCAATTTTCAATTTGCTTGCATTTTGGATTTTGCTGAAATTTTAACATCGAATCATGCCCTTGGATTTCTAAAAAATTATTGTTTGTTTTAGTAAAATAGAAAATTATTTAATAGAAACGCAATTAGTCAAAGTACGTTTTTGAGCACAACGTCAGGGGACTATAATTTTTTTATTTCAAGTCTAATTTTATAACTGCTTGTATTTTTGGGTTCTTTGGAAGATTTTAGGTGGGGAGAAGTTTTAATATTAGAAAAGTCTTGCATCTGTGGTGCATTATATGCATAAATTTATAACTAAAATACTTTTCAGACACATTTAGTTTTAATGAATTTTCTGTTTATTTTTTTACAGGAAATGTGTGAATAGATAATCTTATGTGGGATGAAACCTGACCTGAAGGATGATACTACAACATCAACCCCACCTAAAAAGATATATAAAGAACCCAAAAATACAAGCCGATTTAAAATTAAACTCGAAATGAAACAATAATAGTCCCTTGAAGTACTGATCAAAAATGTACTTTGACTAATTGTAGTTTTCAAAATTGATACATTCCTTAAAATGTTAAGGTATAATGGCAATTGTTAAATTATTGATCTCACTCACCCTTTATGATCCCTGTAATTAAATCGAACAACATGATTATTTTAGACTAGAAACTAGTTATAGTCACTCAGAAATGATACATTGCTAGTGTTAAACTAGAAAAATCAGATGCTGATGGTCTTCGAAATGCAAGGGAATCTTCGGTATAATTAACAAGACAACCCCATAATTCCATATTGAATAACGTAAAATCAAAACTGAAAACAAATTTACAACCACAACTCACATAACGAAATACAGCCCCCTTACCTTTTTGCACCCTTCATATGTGATATGTGATAACCTCGTTAGTTATTTGACAAACATTTGAGACACTAATCTGTAGCTTCTACATGTATCTAGTTTTCGGGTTGAGCATGAAAGACACCTTTTGAGCACATCTAAGCAAATTGGTAAACTTAAAGGATTACATGGACATCTTCTGAAATATTTACTTGCTTTAATCCTAATTATGATGACACAACACTTTTATAATTACTCACTTAAATCCTTGGGCACGTGCATTCTCAGGAAGGATTTATCTTACAAGCAAGACATTCCATTTTTAGATTTAATATATTAATTGTATTTGAGATAAATAATTTTCTTCACCAGTTTTGTAGCATTTTCAAATGGAAATTGTAACATTGCTTGTATATACACTTATTTTCTTCGTATACCTGATAAAAATGCTCCTGCCACATGACAGGTATCCATCACTGAAGTTTTACAATGTCAACAGCAAAAGAACGCAAGGATTACAAGAAAATTTCACTTCTTCCTAGGTGTTTTAAGAAAATTGTTGGAAGTATTTCAAAACGGTTTCAACACAAATTTCAATTTCAATTGTTTAAGAACTAAACGATTACTGACTTCATTAGCAGAATAAGCTTCATTTACGTAAAATTACAGACTAAACGATGTTTAAACGTGGGCTTTCAGCAACCAAGCATCTTCACTTTTGTAGGTTATAATATCGATGAAATAATTTCTATCATGGTTACAATTAGTAGAAATGTTCTAAAACCGATATTTAAACAAGATTTGGCTTACAATACAACTTTCTAAGTACTTTTTATTATTTTATTACAATATTTTGTATACAATTTGTAAACAAAACGCCATTTTAGCAAGTGAACGTAACCCGATCGATAATCATTCGCAGTGGCTCTATGATGTTGCGTTCAACTACTGCCGTAACCAGAAAACCTCAGATGTAGAAAATTTTTGAAATTTTCGACAACGAAATTAACATTAAAACCGCATTTTCTCTTCAGAATTATAAATATTTCTGATGATATCAGTTGCTACCAATTATTACTTCACAGAATTAAAAATTAAGAGGGATATTAAATTCTGAAAGTATTTGTATGCAAGGCTGACGTTTCGAGTTTCGGGTTACAGCGCCACCACCGGAATGACGTAACAGAAAAAATAATAATAACACTAAGCACAGTAAGCTTAACTTAATCTCAAACATAAAAATCAGTTGTTAGGTAGGCTTCGATAATTCCTTCTAATGTACAAATACTTATTATAAGAAATTTACTTTATTTGTTTTCATCAAATGTTAGTAACTAATTACGTTTATTACGGTAATGCAAAATTGTTTGATAAAAACTATATTTAATAATTTTTTAGCGACTTTGATCAGTTGTAGAATTCCATCAAATGGAACGCACCTAAAAAATAATAATAACACTAAGTATTAGGAGCGCAGCAATTTTAACATAACCTCAAACCAAAAAATCAGCTGTTAGGTAGGCTTCGATAATTCCTTCAAATGTACAAATCCTTATTGTAAGAAATTTACATCATTTGTTTTCATCAAATGTTAGTAACTAATTACGTTTATTGCGATACTGCAAAATTGTTTGATGAAAACTATATTTAATAATTTTTTAGCGACTTTGATCAGTTGCAGAATTCAATCAAATGGAACGCACCTAAAAATAATAATAACATTAAGTATCAGGAGCACAGCAATCCAAAAATCTTTGTCAACTCATGCTCTCCTAATACAAAAGAGCAAATTTTCGAAGTTTACATTTCAGGCATTTAGCAATGATGTCCGGCGCCTTCACCATTTTTGAACAGTATTTTTAGATAACGATGTCCGACGCCTTTGCTATTTTTTTGAACAATTAATGATAATTGTATACATGAAAATAAACGTTGAAATACCCGTCTGAATTTTAAATATAAATTATTTGTGACAATGAAGTTAATTTTCTATTGCAACAATATTATAAATAAATATATATGTGTACTTACCATTTTATTCACGCAATTCAATTTTTTCACAGTAAATCACTACACATTTTTTTATAAGTATTATAAAAAAGAAATATTTTCATTTGTTTTTTCTTACTTTTTATTAACAAACTCATGTTAATATGATAGTGAAATAAACAATTAATTAAAAATTCAGTTGTATGTAAAATAAAAATTCAAATATAATCAACTTATTTAATAAATTGTATTTTTTAATATTGATATAAATGTAGTAAAGATGGCAATATTATTCTAAGAATAAAAGGAAAACGATTAAAATCAGGTTTGAAATAAATAAATATAGGCACCTGACGTTGCTCTCGAGAAGGTACCTTTGTTACATTTAGACGCTCTGAAGTCCCTTGGCAATCTTTCAGAAATATTAAGTACGCTTCATATACATCAAGACTGCCTTTTTCAACCAAAAGGCATTCCTCTTTCTGTAGTTTTCAAAATTAATACATTCCCTAAAACGTTAATGTTTAATGGCAATTGTTAAACTATTGATCTTACTCACCCTTTATGATACTTGTAATTAAAACCAACAACATGAAGATTTCAGACTAGAAACTAATTCTAGTCACTCAGAAATGATACATTGCTAGTATTAAACTAGAAAAATCTGAAGGTGATCGGAAAGAGCAGATTTCAATGCATAGAGGGACGTTATTTCAGTTTCAAAATCAATTTCTAAATGCCTTAAAACTGGTCGTAAAAAGTACCTATTTTTGAAATTTTATTAAAACATGCATCGTTTTTCTACGCTTTATCTGGCTTACCCTTCCATATATTTAAACGCGGTTTGTTGCATCGGAAAGAGCAGATTTCAATGCATAGAGGGACGTTATTTCAGTTTCAAAATCAATATCTAAATGCCTTAAAACTGGTCGTGAAAAGTACCTATTTTTGAAATTTTATTAAAACATGCATCGTTTTTCTACGCTTTATCTGGCTTACCCTTCCATATATTTAAACGCGGTTTGTTGCATCGGAAAGAGCAGATTTCAATGCATAGAGGGACGTTATTTCAGTTTCAAAATCAATTTCTAAATGCCTTAAAACTGGTCGTAAAAAGTACCTATTTTTGAAATTTTATTAAAACATGCATCGTTTTTCTACGCTTTATCTGGCTTACCCTTCCATATATTTAAACGCGGTTTGTTGCATCGGAAAGAGCAGATTTCAATGCATAGAGGGACGTTATTTCAGTTTCAAAATCAATTTCTAAATGCCTTAAAACTGGTCGTAAAAAGTACCTATTTTTGAAATTTTATTAAAACATGCATCGTTTTTCTACGCTTTATCTGGCTTACCCTTCCATATATTTAAACGCGGTTTGTTGCATCGGAAAGAGCAGATTTCAATGCATAGAGGGACGTTATTTCAGTTTCAAAATCAATTTCTAAATGCCTTAAAACTGGTCGTAAAAAGTACCTATTTTTGAAATTTTATTAAAACATGCATCGTTTTTCTACGCTTTATCTGGCTTACCCTTCCATATATTTAAACGCGGTTTGTTGCATCGGAAAGAGCAGATTTCAATGCATAGAGGGACGTTATTTCAGTTTCAAAATCAATTTCTAAATGCCTTAAAACTGGTCGTAAAAAGTACCTATTTTTGAAATTTTATTAAAACATGCATCGTTTTTCTACGCCTTATCTGGCTTACCCTTCCATATATTTAAACGCGGTTTGTTGCATCGGAAAGAGCAGATTTCAATGCATAGAGGGACGTTATTTCAGTTTCAAAATCAATTTCTAAATGCCTTAAAACTGGTCGTAAAAAGTACCTATTTTTGAAATTTTATTAAAACATGCATCGTTTTTCTACGCTTTATCTGGCTTACCCTTCCATATATTTAAACGCGGTTTGTTGCATCGGAAAGAGCAGATTTCAATGCATAGAGGGACGTTATTTCAGTTTCAAAATCAATTTCTAAATGCCTTAAAACTGGTCGTAAAAAGTACCTATTTTTGAAATTTTATTAAAACATGCATCGTTTTTCTACGCTTTATCTGGCTTACCCTTCCATATATTTAAACGCGGTTTGTTGCATCGGAAAGAGCAGATTTCAATGCATAGAGGGACGTTATTTCAGTTTCAAAATCAATTTCTAAATGCCTTAAAACTGGTCGTAAAAAGTACCTATTTTTGAAATTTTATTAAAACATGCATCGTTTTTCTACGCTTTATCTGGCTTACCCTTCCATATATTTAAACGCGGTTTGTTGCATCGGAAAGAGCAGATTTCAATGCATAGAGGGACGTTATTTCAGTTTCAAAATCAATTTCTAAATGCCTTAAAACTGGTCGTAAAAAGTACCTATTTTTGAAATTTTATTAAAACATGCATCGTTTTTCTACGCTTTATCTGGCTTACCCTTCCATATATTTAAACGCGGTTTGTTGCATCGGAAAGAGCAGATTTCAATGCATAGAGGGACGTTATTTCAGTTTCAAAATCAATTTCTAAATGCCTTAAAACTGGTCGTAAAAAGTACCTATTTTTGAAATTTTATTAAAACATGCATCGTTTTTCTACGCTTTATCTGGCTTACCCTTCCATATATTTAAACGCGGTTTGTTGCATCGGAAAGAGCAGATTTCAATGCATAGAGGGACGTTATTTCAGTTTCAAAATCAATTTCTAAATGCCTTAAAACTGGTCGTAAAAAGTACCTATTTTTGAAATTTTATTAAAACATGCATCGTTTTTCTACGCTTTATCTGGCTTACCCTTCCATATATTTAAACGCGGTTTGTTGCATCGGAAAGAGCAGATTTCAATGCATAGAGGGACGTTATTTCAGTTTCAAAATCAATTTCTAAATGCCTTAAAACTGGTCGTAAAAAGTACCTATTTTTGAAATTTTATTAAAACATGCATCGTTTTTCTACGCTTTATCTGGCTTACCCTTCCATATATTTAAACGCGGTTTGTTGCATCGGAAAGAGCAGATTTCAATGCATAGAGGGACGTTATTTCAGTTTCAAAATCAATTTCTAAATGCCTTAAAACTGGTCGTAAAAAGTACCTATTTTTGAAATTTTATTAAAACATGCATCGTTTTTCTACGCCTTATCTGGCTTACCCTTCCATATATTTAAACGCGGTTTGTTGCATCGGAAAGAGCAGATTTCAATGCATAGAGGGACGTTATTTCAGTTTCAAAATCAATTTCTAAATGCCTTAAAACTGGTCGTAAAAAGTACCTATTTTTGAAATTTTATTAAAACATGCATCGTTTTTCTACGCTTTATCTGGCTTACCCTTCCATATATTTAAACGCGGTTTGTTGCATCGGAAAGAGCAGATTTCAATGCATAGAGGGACGTTATTTCAGTTTCAAAATCAATTTCTAAATGCCTTAAAACTGGTCGTAAAAAGTACCTATTTTTGAAATTTTATTAAAACATGCATCGTTTTTCTACGCTTTATCTGGCTTACCCTTCCATATATTTAAACGCGGTTTGTTGCATCGGAAAGAGCAGATTTCAATGCATAGAGGGACGTTATTTCAGTTTCAAAATCAATTTCTAAATGCCTTAAAACTGGTCGTAAAAAGTACCTATTTTTGAAATTTTATTAAAACATGCATCGTTTTTCTACGCTTTATCTGGCTTACCCTTCCATATATTTAAACGCGGTTTGTTGCATCGGAAAGAGCAGATTTCAATGCATAGAGGGACGTTATTTCAGTTTCAAAATCAATTTCTAAATGCCTTAAAACTGGTCGTAAAAAGTACCTATTTTTGAAATTTTATTAAAACATGCATCGTTTTTCTACGCTTTATCTGGCTTACCCTTCCATATATTTAAACGCGGTTTGTTGCATCGGAAAGAGCAGATTTCAATGCATAGAGGGACGTTATTTCAGTTTCAAAATCAATTTCTAAATGCCTTAAAACTGGTCGTAAAAAGTACCTATTTTTGAAATTTTATTAAAACATGCATCGTTTTTCTACGCCTTATCTGGCTTACCCTTCCATATATTTAAACGCGGTTTGTTGCATCGGAAAGAGCAGATTTCAATGCATAGAGGGACGTTATTTCAGTTTCAAAATCAATTTCTAAATGCCTTAAAACTGGTCGTAAAAAGTACCTATTTTTGAAATTTTATTAAAACATGCATCGTTTTTCTACGCTTTATCTGGCTTACCCTTCCATATATTTAAACGCGGTTTGTTGCATCGGAAAGAGCAGATTTCAATGCATAGAGGGACGTTATTTCAGTTTCAAAATCAATTTCTAAATGCCTTAAAACTGGTCGTAAAAAGTACCTATTTTTGAAATTTTATTAAAACATGCATCGTTTTTCTACGCTTTATCTGGCTTACCCTTCCATATATTTAAACGCGGTTTGTTGCATCGGAAAGAGCAGATTTCAATGCATAGAGGGACGTTATTTCAGTTTCAAAATCAATTTCTAAATGCCTTAAAACTGGTCGTAAAAAGTACCTATTTTTGAAATTTTATTAAAACATGCATCGTTTTTCTACGCTTTATCTGGCTTACCCTTCCATATATTTAAACGCGGTTTGTTGCATCGGAAAGAGCAGATTTCAATGCATAGAGGGACGTTATTTCAGTTTCAAAATCAATTTCTAAATGCCTTAAAACTGGTCGTAAAAAGTACCTATTTTTGAAATTTTATTAAAACATGCATCGTTTTTCTACGCTTTATCTGGCTCACCCTTCCATATATTTAAACGCGGTTTGTTGCATCGGAAAGAGCAGATTTCAATGCATAGAGGGACGTTATTTCAGTTTCAAAATCAATTTCTAAATGCCTTAAAACTGGTCGTAAAAAGTACCTATTTTTGAAATTTTATTAAAACATGCATCGTTTTTCTACGCTTTATCTGGCTTACCCTTCCATATATTTAAACGCGGTTTGTTGCATCGGAAAGAGCAGATTTCAATGCATAGAGGGACGTTATTTCAGTTTCAAAATCAATTTCTAAATGCCTTAAAACTGGTCGTAAAAAGTACCTATTTTTGAAATTTTATTAAAACATGCATCGTTTTTCTACGCTTTATCTGGCTTACCCTTCCATATATTTAAACGCGGTTTGTTGCATCGGAAAGAGCAGATTTCAATGCATAGAGGGACGTTATTTCAGTTTCAAAATCAATTTCTAAATGCCTTAAAACTGGTCGTAAAAAGTACCTATTTTTGAAATTTTATTAAAACATGCATCGTTTTTCTACGCCTTATCTGGCTTACCCTTCCATATATTTAAACGCGGTTTGTTGCATCGGAAAGAGCAGATTTCAGTGCATAGAGGGACGTTATTTCAGTTTCAAAATCAATTTCTAAATGCCTTAAAACTGGTCGTAAAAAGTACCTATTTTTGAAATTTTATTAAAACATGCATCGTTTTTCTACGCTTTATCTGGCTTACCCTTCCATATATTTAAACGCGGTTTGTTGCATCGGAAAGAGCAGATTTCAATGCATAGAGGGACGTTATTTCAGTTTCAAAATCAATTTCTAAATGCCTTAAAACTGGTCGTAAAAAGTACCTATTTTTGAAATTTTATTAAAACATGCATCGTTTTTCTACGCTTTATCTGGCTTACCCTTCCATATATTTAAACGCGGTTTGTTGCATCGGAAAGAGCAGATTTCAATGCATAGAGGGACGTTATTTCAGTTTCAAAATCAATTTGTAAATGCCTTAAAACTGGTCGTAAAAAGTACCTATTTTTGAAATTTTATTAAAACATGCATCGTTTTTCTACGCTTTATCTGGCTTACCCTTCCATATATTTAAACGCGGTTTGTTGCATCGGAAAGAGCAGATTTCAATGCATAGAGGGACGTTATTTCAGTTTCAAAATCAATTTCTAAATGCCTTAAAACTGGTCGTAAAAAGTACCTATTTTTGAAATTTTATTAAAACATGCATCGTTTTTCTACGCTTTATCTGGCTTACCCTTCCATATATTTAAACGCGGTTTGTTGCATCGGAAAGAGCAGATTTCAATGCATAGAGGGACGTTATTTCAGTTTCAAAATCAATTTCTAAATGCCTTAAAACTGGTCGTAAAAAGTACCTATTTTTGAAATTTTATTAAAACATGCATCGTTTTTCTACGCTTTATCTGGCTTACCCTTCCATATATTTAAACGCGGTTTGTTGCATCGGAAAGAGCAGATTTCAATGCATAGAGGGACGTTATTTCAGTTTCAAAATCAATTTCTAAATGCCTTAAAACTGGTCGTAAAAAGTACCTATTTTTGAAATTTTATTAAAACATGCATCGTTTTTCTACGCTTTATCTGGCTTACCCTTCCATATATTTAAACGCGGTTTGTTGCATCGGAAAGAGCAGATTTCAATGCATAGAGGGACGTTATTTCAGTTTCAAAATCAATTTCTAAATGCCTTAAAACTGGTCGTAAAAAGTACCTATTTTTGAAATTTTATTAAAACATGCATCGTTTTTCTACGCTTTATCTGGCTTACCCTTCCATATATTTAAACGCGGTTTGTTGCATCGGAAAGAGCAGATTTCAATGCATAGAGGGACGTTATTTCAGTTTCAAAATCAATTTCTAAATGCCTTAAAACTGGTCGTAAAAAGTACCTATTTTTGAAATTTTATTAAAACATGCATCGTTTTTCTACGCTTTATCTGGCTTACCCTTCCATATATTTAAACGCGGTTTGTTGCATCGGAAAGAGCAGATTTCAATGCATAGAGGGACGTTATTTCAGTTTCAAAATCAATTTCTAAATGCCTCAAAACTGGTCGTAAACAGTACCTATTTTTGAAATTTTATTAAAACATGCATCGTTTTTCTACGCTTTATCTGGCTCACCCTTCCATATATTTAAACGCGGTTTGTTGCATCGGAAAGAGCAGATTTCAATGCATAGAGGGACGTTATTTCAGTTTCAAAATCAATTTCTAAATGCCTTAAAACTGGTCGTAAAAAGTACCTATTTTTGAAATTTTATTAAAACATGCATCGTTTTTCTACGCTTTATCTGGCTCACCCTTCCATATATTTAAACGCGGTTTGTTGCATCGGAAAGAGCAGATTTCAATGCATAGAGGGACGTTATTTCAGTTTCAAAATCAATTTCTAAATGCCTTAAAACTGGTCGTAAAAAGTACCTATTTTTGAAATTTTATTAAAACATGCATCGTTTTTCTACGCTTTATCTGGCTTACCCTTCCATATATTTAAACGCGGTTTGTTGCATCGGAAAGAGCAGATTTCAATGCATAGAGGGACGTTATTTCAGTTTCAAAATCAATTTCTAAATGCCTCAAAACTGGTCGTAAACAGTACCTATTTTTGAAATTTTATTAAAACATGCATCGTTTTTCTACGCTTTATCTGGCTCACCCTTCCATATATTTAAACGCGGTTTGTTGCATCGGAAAGAGCAGATTTCAATGCATAGAGGGACGTTATTTCAGTTTCAAAATCAATTTCTAAATGCCTTAAAACTGGTCGTAAAAAGTACCTATTTTTGAAATTTTATTAAAACATGCATCGTTTTTCTACGCTTTATCTGGCTTACCCTTCCATATATTTAAACGCGGTTTGTTGCATCGGAAAGAGCAGATTTCAATGCATAGAGGGACGTTATTTCAGTTTCAAAATCAATTTCTAAATGCCTTAAAACTGGTCGTAAAAAGTACCTATTTTTGAAATTTTATTAAAACATGCATCGTTTTTCTACGCTTTATCTGGCTTACCCTTCCATATATTTAAACGCGGTTTGTTGCATCGGAAAGAGCAGATTTCAATGCATAGAGGGACGTTATTTCAGTTTCAAAATCAATTTCTAAATGCCTTAAAACTGGTCGTAAAAAGTACCTATTTTTGAAATTTTATTAAAACATGCATCGTTTTTCTACGCTTTATCTGGCTTACCCTTCCATATATTTAAACGCGGTTTGTTGCATCGGAAAGAGCAGATTTCAATGCATAGAGGGACGTTATTTCAGTTTCAAAATCAATTTCTAAATGCCTTAAAACTGGTCGTAAAAAGTACCTATTTTTGAAATTTTATTAAAACATGCATCGTTTTTCTACGCTTTATCTGGCTTACCCTTCCATATATTTAAACGCGGTTTGTTGCATCGGAAAGAGCAGATTTCAATGCATAGAGGGACGTTATTTCAGTTTCAAAATCAATTTCTAAATGCCTTAAAACTGGTCGTAAAAAGTACCTATTTTTGAAATTTTATTAAAACATGCATCGTTTTTCTACGCTTTATCTGGCTTACCCTTCCATATATTTAAACGCGGTTTGTTGCATCGGAAAGAGCAGATTTCAATGCATAGAGGGACGTTATTTCAGTTTCAAAATCAATTTCTAAATGCCTTAAAACTGGTCGTAAAAAGTACCTATTTTTGAAATTTTATTAAAACATGCATCGTTTTTCTACGCTTTATCTGGCTTACCCTTCCATATATTTAAACGCGGTTTGTTGCATCGGAAAGAGCAGATTTCAATGCATAGAGGGACGTTATTTCAGTTTCAAAATCAATTTCTAAATGCCTTAAAACTGGTCGTAAAAAGTACCTATTTTTGAAATTTTATTAAAACATGCATCGTTTTTCTACGCTTTATCTGGCTTACCCTTCCATATATTTAAACGCGGTTTGTTGCATCGGAAAGAGCAGATTTCAATGCATAGAGGGACGTTATTTCAGTTTCAAAATCAATTTCTAAATGCCTTAAAACTGGTCGTAAAAAGTACCTATTTTTGAAATTTTATTAAAACATGCATCGTTTTTCTACGCTTTATCTGGCTTACCCTTCCATATATTTAAACGCGGTTTGTTGCATCGGAAAGAGCAGATTTCAATGCATAGAGGGACGTTATTTCAGTTTCAAAATCAATTTCTAAATGCCTTAAAACTGGTCGTAAAAAGTACCTATTTTTGAAATTTTATTAAAACATGCATCGTTTTTCTACGCTTTATCTGGCTTACCCTTCCATATATTTAAACGCGGTTTGTTGCATCGGAAAGAGCAGATTTCAATGCATAGAGGGACGTTATTTCAGTTTCAAAATCAATTTCTAAATGCCTTAAAACTGGTCGTAAAAAGTACCTATTTTTGAAATTTTATTAAAACATGCATCGTTTTTCTACGCTTTATCTGGCTTACCCTTCCATATATTTAAACGCGGTTTGTTGCATCGGAAAGAGCAGATTTCAATGCATAGAGGGACGTTATTTCAGTTTCAAAATCAATTTCTAAATGCCTTAAAACTGGTCGTAAAAAGTACCTATTTTTGAAATTTTATTAAAACATGCATCGTTTTTCTACGCTTTATCTGGCTTACCCTTCCATATATTTAAACGCGGTTTGTTGCATCGGAAAGAGCAGATTTCAATGCATAGAGGGACGTTATTTCAGTTTCAAAATCAATTTCTAAATGCCTTAAAACTGGTCGTAAAAAGTACCTATTTTTGAAATTTTATTAAAACATGCATCGTTTTTCTACGCTTTATCTGGCTTACCCTTCCATATATTTAAACGCGGTTTGTTGCATCGGAAAGAGCAGATTTCAATGCATAGAGGGACGTTATTTCAGTTTCAAAATCAATTTCTAAATGCCTTAAAACTGGTCGTAAAAAGTACCTATTTTTGAAATTTTATTAAAACATGCATCGTTTTTCTACGCTTTATCTGGCTACCCTTCCATATATTTAAACGCGGTTTGTTGCATCGGAAAGAGCAGATTTCAATGCATAGAGGGACGTTATTTCAGTTTCAAAATCAATTTCTAAATGCCTTAAAACTGGTCGTAAACAGTACCTATTTTTGAAATTTTATTAAAACATGCATCGTTTTTCTACGCTTTATCTGGCTCACCCTTCCATATATTTAAACGCGGTTTGTTGCATCGGAAAGAGCAGATTTCAATGCATAGAGGGACGTTATTTCAGTTTCAAAATCAATTTCTAAATGCCTTAAAACTGGTCGTAAAAAGTACCTATTTTTGAAATTTTATTAAAACATGCATCGTTTTTCTACGCTTTATCTGGCTCAACCCTTCCATATATTTAAACGCGGTTTGTTGCATCGGAAAGAGCAGATTTCAATGCATAGAGGGACGTTATTTCAGTTTCAAAATCAATTTCTAAATGCCTTAAAACTGGTCGTAAAAAGTACCTATTTTTGAAATTTTATTAAAACATGCATCGTTTTTCTACGCTTTATCTGGCTTACCCTTCCATATATTTAAACGCGGTTTGTTGCATCGGAAAGAGCAGATTTCAATGCATAGAGGGACGTTATTTCAGTTTCAAAATCAATTTCTAAATGCCTCAAAACTGGTCGTAAACAGTACCTATTTTTGAAATTTTATTAAAACATGCATCGTTTTTCTACGCTTTATCTGGCTCACCCTTCCATATATTTAAACGCGGTTTGTTGCATCGGAAAGAGCAGATTTCAATGCATAGAGGGACGTTATTTCAGTTTCAAAATCAATTTCTAAATGCCTTAAAACTGGTCGTAAAAAGTACCTATTTTTGAAATTTTATTAAAACATGCATCGTTTTTCTACGCTTTATCTGGCTTACCCTTCCATATATTTAAACGCGGTTTGTTGCATCGGAAAGAGCAGATTTCAATGCATAGAGGGACGTTATTTCAGTTTCAAAATCAATTTCTAAATGCCTTAAAACTGGTCGTAAAAAGTACCTATTTTTGAAATTTTATTAAAACATGCATCGTTTTTCTACGCTTTATCTGGCTTACCCTTCCATATATTTAAACGCGGTTTGTTGCATCGGAAAGAGCAGATTTCAATGCATAGAGGGACGTTATTTCAGTTTCAAAATCAATTTCTAAATGCCTTAAAACTGGTCGTAAAAAGTACCTATTTTTGAAATTTTATTAAAACATGCATCGTTTTTCTACGCTTTATCTGGCTTACCCTTCCATATATTTAAACGCGGTTTGTTGCATCGGAAAGAGCAGATTTCAATGCATAGAGGGACGTTATTTCAGTTTCAAAATCAATTTCTAAATGCCTTAAAACTGGTCGTAAAAAGTACCTATTTTTGAAATTTTATTAAAACATGCATCGTTTTTCTACGCTTTATCTGGCTTACCCTTCCATATATTTAAACGCGGTTTGTTGCATCGGAAAGAGCAGATTTCAATGCATAGAGGGACGTTATTTCAGTTTCAAAATCAATTTCTAAATGCCTTAAAACTGGTCGTAAAAAGTACCTATTTTTGAAATTTTATTAAAACATGCATCGTTTTTCTACGCTTTATCTGGCTTACCCTTCCATATATTTAAACGCGGTTTGTTGCATCGGAAAGAGCAGATTTCAATGCATAGAGGGACGTTATTTCAGTTTCAAAATCAATTTCTAAATGCCTTAAAACTGGTCGTAAAAAGTACCTATTTTTGAAATTTTATTAAAACATGCATCGTTTTTCTACGCTTTATCTGGCTTACCCTTCCATATATTTAAACGCGGTTTGTTGCATCGGAAAGAGCAGATTTCAATGCATAGAGGGACGTTATTTCAGTTTCAAAATCAATTTCTAAATGCCTTAAAACTGGTCGTAAAAAGTACCTATTTTTGAAATTTTATTAAAACATGCATCGTTTTTCTACGCTTTATCTGGCTTACCCTTCCATATATTTAAACGCGGTTTGTTGCATCGGAAAGAGCAGATTTCAATGCATAGAGGGACGTTATTTCAGTTTCAAAATCAATTTCTAAATGCCTTAAAACTGGTCGTAAAAAGTACCTATTTTTGAAATTTTATTAAAACATGCATCGTTTTTCTACGCTTTATCTGGCTTACCCTTCCATATATTTAAACGCGGTTTGTTGCATCGGAAAGAGCAGATTTCAATGCATAGAGGGACGTTATTTCAGTTTCAAAATCAATTTCTAAATGCCTTAAAACTGGTCGTAAAAAGTACCTATTTTTGAAATTTTATTAAAACATGCATCGTTTTTCTACGCTTTATCTGGCTTACCCTTCCATATATTTAAACGCGGTTTGTTGCATCGGAAAGAGCAGATTTCAATGCATAGAGGGACGTTATTTCAGTTTCAAAATCAATTTCTAAATGCCTTAAAACTGGTCGTAAAAAGTACCTATTTTTGAAATTTTATTAAAACATGCATCGTTTTTCTACGCTTTATCTGGCTTACCCTTCCATATATTTAAACGCGGTTTGTTGCATCGGAAAGAGCAGATTTCAATGCATAGAGGGACGTTATTTCAGTTTCAAAATCAATTTCTAAATGCCTTAAAACTGGTCGTAAAAAGTACCTATTTTTGAAATTTTATTAAAACATGCATCGTTTTTCTACGCTTTATCTGGCTTACCCTTCCATATATTTAAACGCGGTTTGTTGCATCGGAAAGAGCAGATTTCAATGCATAGAGGGACGTTATTTCAGTTTCAAAATCAATTTCTAAATGCCTTAAAACTGGTCGTAAAAAGTACCTATTTTTGAAATTTTATTAAAACATGCATCGTTTTTCTACGCTTTATCTGGCTTACCCTTCCATATATTTAAACGCGGTTTGTTGCATCGGAAAGAGCAGATTTCAATGCATAGAGGGACGTTATTTCAGTTTCAAAATCAATTTCTAAATGCCTTAAAACTGGTCGTAAAAAGTACCTATTTTTGAAATTTTATTAAAACATGCATCGTTTTTCTACGCTTTATCTGGCTTACCCTTCCATATATTTAAACGCGGTTTGTTGCATCGGAAAGAGCAGATTTCAATGCATAGAGGGACGTTATTTCAGTTTCAAAATCAATTTCTAAATGCCTTAAAACTGGTCGTAAAAAGTACCTATTTTTGAAATTTTATTAAAACATGCATCGTTTTTCTACGCTTTATCTGGCTTACCCTTCCATATATTTAAACGCGGTTTGTTGCATCGGAAAGAGCAGATTTCAATGCATAGAGGGACGTTATTTCAGTTTCAAAATCAATTTCTAAATGCCTTAAAACTGGTCGTAAAAAGTACCTATTTTTGAAATTTTATTAAAACATGCATCGTTTTTCTACGCTTTATCTGGCTTACCCTTCCATATATTTAAACGCGGTTTGTTGCATCGGAAAGAGCAGATTTCAATGCATAGAGGGACGTTATTTCAGTTTCAAAATCAATTTCTAAATGCCTTAAAACTGGTCGTAAAAAGTACCTATTTTTGAAATTTTATTAAAACATGCATCGTTTTTCTACGCTTTATCTGGCTTACCCTTCCATATATTTAAACGCGGTTTGTTGCATCGGAAAGAGCAGATTTCAATGCATAGAGGGACGTTATTTCAGTTTCAAAATCAATTTCTAAATGCCTTAAAACTGGTCGTAAAAAGTACCTATTTTTGAAATTTTATTAAAACATGCATCGTTTTTCTACGCTTTATCTGGCTTACCCTTCCATATATTTAAACGCGGTTTGTTGCATCGGAAAGAGCAGATTTCAATGCATAGAGGGACGTTATTTCAGTTTCAAAATCAATTTCTAAATGCCTTAAAACTGGTCGTAAAAAGTACCTATTTTTGAAATTTTATTAAAACATGCATCGTTTTTCTACGCTTTATCTGGCTTACCCTTCCATATATTTAAACGCGGTTTGTTGCATCGGAAAGAGCAGATTTCAATGCATAGAGGGACGTTATTTCAGTTTCAAAATCAATTTCTAAATGCCTTAAAACTGGTCGTAAAAAGTACCTATTTTTGAAATTTTATTAAAACATGCATCGTTTTTCTACGCTTTATCTGGCTTACCCTTCCATATATTTAAACGCGGTTTGTTGCATCGGAAAGAGCAGATTTCAATGCATAGAGGGACGTTATTTCAGTTTCAAAATCAATTTCTAAATGCCTTAAAACTGGTCGTAAAAAGTACCTATTTTTGAAATTTTATTAAAACATGCATCGTTTTTCTACGCTTTATCTGGCTTACCCTTCCATATATTTAAACGCGGTTTGTTGCATCGGAAAGAGCAGATTTCAATGCATAGAGGGACGTTATTTCAGTTTCAAAATCAATTTCTAAATGCCTTAAAACTGGTCGTAAAAAGTACCTATTTTTGAAATTTTATTAAAACATGCATCGTTTTTCTACGCTTTATCTGGCTTACCCTTCCATATATTTAAACGCGGTTTGTTGCATCGGAAAGAGCAGATTTCAATGCATAGAGGGACGTTATTTCAGTTTCAAAATCAATTTCTAAATGCCTTAAAACTGGTCGTAAAAAGTACCTATTTTTGAAATTTTATTAAAACATGCATCGTTTTTCTACGCTTTATCTGGCTTACCCTTCCATATATTTAAACGCGGTTTGTTGCATCGGAAAGAGCAGATTTCAATGCATAGAGGGACGTTATTTCAGTTTCAAAATCAATTTCTAAATGCCTTAAAACTGGTCGTAAAAAGTACCTATTTTTGAAATTTTATTAAAACATGCATCGTTTTTCTACGCTTTATCTGGCTTACCCTTCCATATATTTAAACGCGGTTTGTTGCATCGGAAAGAGCAGATTTCAATGCATAGAGGGACGTTATTTCAGTTTCAAAATCAATTTCTAAATGCCTTAAAACTGGTCGTAAAAAGTACCTATTTTTGAAATTTTATTAAAACATGCTCTCGTTTTTCTACGCTTTATCTGGCTTACCCTTCCATATATTTAAACGCGGTTTGTTGCATCGGAAAGAGCAGATTTCAATGCATAGAGGGACGTTATTTCAGTTTCAAAATCAATTTCTAAATGCCTTAAAACTGGTCGTAAAAAGTACCTATTTTTGAAATTTTATTAAAACATGCATCGTTTTTCTACGCTTTATCTGGCTTACCCTTCCATATATTTAAACGCGGTTTGTTGCATCGGAAAGAGCAGATTTCAATGCATAGAGGGACGTTATTTCAGTTTCAAAATCAATTTCTAAATGCCTTAAAACTGGTCGTAAAAAGTACCTATTTTTGAAATTTTATTAAAAC
>CAWUHG010000001.1:0-50254 GCA_963921985.1 Agrilus biguttatus | reverse complement strand
GATGTCCGACGCCTTTGCTATTTTTTTGAACAATTAATGATAATTGTATACATGAAAATAAACGTTGAAATACCCGTCTGAATTTTAAATATAAATTATTTGTGACAATGAAGTTAATTTTCTATTGCAACAATATTATAAATAAATATATATGTGTACTTACCATTTTATTCACGCAATTCAATTTTTTCACAGTAAATCACTACACATTTTTTTATAAGTATTATAAAAAAGAAATATTTTCATTTGTTTTTTCTTACTTTTTATTAACAAACTCATGTTAATATGATAGTGAAATAAACAATTAATTAAAAATTCAGTTGTATGTAAAATAAAAATTCAAATATAATCAACTTATTTAATAAATTGTATTTTTTAATATTGATATAAATGTAGTAAAGATGGCAATATTATTCTAAGAATAAAAGGAAAACGATTAAAATCAGGTTTGAAATAAATAAATATAGGCACCTGACGTTGCTCTCGAGAAGGTACCTTTGTTACATTTAGACGCTCTGAAGTCCCTTGGCAATCTTTCAGAAATATTAAGTACGCTTCATATACATCAAGACTGCCTTTTTCAACCAAAAGGCATTCCTCTTTCTGTAGTTTTCAAAATTAATACATTCCCTAAAACGTTAATGTTTAATGGCAATTGTTAAACTATTGATCTTACTCACCCTTTATGATACTTGTAATTAAAACCAACAACATGAAGATTTCAGACTAGAAACTAATTCTAGTCACTCAGAAATGATACATTGCTAGTATTAAACTAGAAAAATCTGAAGGTGATGGTCTTCGAAATACAAGGGAATCTTCGGTATAATTAACAAGACAACCCTATAATTCCATATTGAATAACGTAAAATCAAAACTGCAAACACATTTACAACCACAACTCACATAACGAAATACAGCCCCTTACCTTTCTGCACCCTTCATATGTGATATGTCATAATCTCGTTAGTTATTCGACAAACATTTGAGACACTAATCTATAGTTGAGTATGAAAGACACCTTTTGAGCACATCTAAGGAAATTGGTAAACTTGAAAGATTACATGCACATCTTCTGAAATATTTGCTTGCTTTAATCCTAATTATGATGACACAACGCTTTTATAATTACTCACTTAAATCCTCGGGCACGTGGATTCTCTGGAAGGATTTGTCTAACAAGCAATACATTCCATTTATAGATAAAATATGTAATGTAATGTATTAACAGTATTTAAGATAAACTGTTTCCTTCATTAGTTTTGTAACATTGGTTGTATATACACTTACTTTCTTCATATGTCTGATAAAAATACTTAAAAAATTTAGTGTTATTGTTGTTATTTTGCAATGACGTCATTCTGGTAGTGGCACTGTAACCCGTAATTTGAAACGTCAACCTTGCACACAAATACATTCAGAATTTAATATCCCTCTTAATTTTTAATTCTGTGAAGTAATAATTGGTAGCAACTGATATCATCAGGAATATTTATAATTCTGAAGAGAAAATGCGGTTTTAATGTTTATTTCGTTGTCGAAAATTTCAAAAATTTTCTATATCTGAGGACTTCTGGTTACGGCAGTAGTTGAACGCAACATCATAGAGCCACTGCGAATGATTATCGATCGGGTTACGCTCACTAGCTAAAATGGCGTTTTGTTTACATTTGTTTACAAAATAATGTAATAAAATAATAAAAAGTACTTAGAAAGTTGTATTGTAAACCAAATCTCGTTTAAATATCGGTTTTAAAACATATGAAGAGGAGGCTTGGATAGTTAGTTATTTTGCCTAATGATATTTTCGGAATGCTCTACTACTTCCTCTATTACGTGGGTGCACAATAACACAAGAAGGTAAGGGGGCTGTATTTCGTTATGTGAGTTGTGGTTGTAAATTTGTTTGCAGTTTTGATTTCACGTTATTCAATATGGAATTATGGGGTTGTTTTGTTAATTGTACAGGAGATTCCCTTGCATTTCGAAGAACATCACCTTCAGATTTTTCTAGTTTAACACTAGCAATGTATCATTTCTGAGTGACTAGAATTAGTTTCTAGTCTGAAATCTTCATGTTGTTGGTTTTAATTACAAGGATCATAAAGGGTGAGTAAGATCAATAATTTAACAATTGCCATTATACATTAACATTTTAGGGAATGTATTGATTATGAAAACTACAGAAAGAGGAGTGCCTTTTGGTTGAAAAAAGCAGTCTTTTGTATGTGGAGCGTTCTTAATATTACTGAAAGATTGCCAAGGGCCTTCAGAGCATCCGAATGTAACAAAGATACCTTCTCGAGAGCAACATCAGGTGCCTATATTTATTTATTTCAAACATGATTTTAATAGTTTTCCTTTTATTCTTAGAATAATATTGCCAGCTTTACTAAAATTAATCATTAGTTAGCACATACACGGTAAATGAATGGTATGTTTTAACGTGTAACGTAAGATTGCTACAGTTTTATTGTTTCAAATCTGAATCTAAATCTGCTTGACGTTTTGAATTCAGCAAAAATATTACAATTGGATTATGATCTTTTATTCTTAAACGTATATTGCTTCTTTATTACAATTAAACATTAGTTAATACAAACACAGCAAGGTAAGGTATGTTTCAACACGCAACTTTAGGGCCCCTTTACATTTTTTATTTGAAGTCCAATTTTCAATTTGCTTGCATTTTGGATTTTGCTGAAATTTTAACATCGAATCATGCCCTTAGATTTCTAAAAAATTATTGTTTGTTTTAGTAAAATAGAAAATTATTTAATAGAAACGCAATTAGTCAAAGTACGTTTTTGAGCACAACGTCAGGGGACTATAATTTTTTTATTTCAAGTCTAATTTTATATCTGATTGTATTTTTGGGTTCTTTGGAAGATTTTAGGTGGGGAGAAGTTTTAATATTAGAAAAGTCTTGCATCTGTGGTGCATTATATGCATAAATTTATAACTAAGATACTTTTCAGACACATTTAGTTTTAATGAATTTTCTGTTTATTTTTTTACAGGAAATGTGTGAATAGATAATCTTATGTGGGATGAAACCTGACCTAAAGGATGTCGCAATTTACAGTGAAGATTTTTAAATTTTTTAAATTATTATTTATATACGAATTATTGTTATTTATTTCAAACAGATTTATTAATAGATAAGGATCCATGGTGTATAATAATTTGAATACATTGACTTTATAATAACCAAAGTTGTTTTATTTTCTTTTTGGTGTATAAATAATTATTAATTACTAATAATAAATTTACTTCCAATTAATCGATATAAATAATATAAAAAACTAAATGTGTTTAAAAGGTATTTAGTTATATATTTAGGTAAGTAATGCATCACAAAGGCAGGAGTTTTTTAATACTACAACATCAACCCCACCTAAAAAGATATATAAAGAACCCAAAAATACAAGCCGATTTAAAATTAAACTCGAAATGAAATAATAATAGTCCCTTGAAGTACTGATCAAAAATGTGCTTTGACTAATTGTAGTTTCAAAATTGATACATTCCTTAAAATGTTAATGTATAATGGCAATTGTTAAATTATTGATCTCACTTACCCTTTATGATCCCTGTTATTAAAACCAACAACATGAAGATTTCAGACTAGAAACTAATTCTAGTCACACAGAAATGATGCATTGCTAGTGTTAAACTAGAAAAATCTGAAGGTGATGTTCTTCGAAATGCAAGGGAATCTTCGGTATAATTAACAAGACAACCCCATAATTCCATATTGAATAACGTAAAATAAAAACTGCAAACACATTTACAACTACAACTCACATAACGAAATACAGCCCCCTTACCTTTTTGCACCCTTCATATGTGATATGTGACATTCTTGTTAGTTATTCGACAAACATTTGAGACACCAATCTGTAGCTTCTACATGTATCTAGTTTTCGGGTTGAGTAAGAAAGACACCTTTTGAGGACATCTAAAGAAGTTGGTATACTTGAAAGATTACATGGATATCTTCTGAAATATTTGCTTGCTTTAATCCTAATTACGATGACACAACCCTTTTATAATTACTCACTTAAATCCTTGGGCACGTGCATTCTCGGGAAGGATTTGTCTCACAAGCAAGACATTCCATTTATAGATATAATATATAATGTAATGTATTAACAGTATATGAGATAAACATTTCTCTTCACTAGTTTTGTAACATTTTCAAATGGAATTTGTAACATTGTTTGTATATACATTTATTGCCATTATACACTAACATTTTAGGTAATGTATTGATTTTGAAAACTACAGAAAGAGGAGTGCCTTTTGGTTGAAAAGAGCAGTCTTGATGTATGTGAAGCGTACTTAATATTTCTGAAAGATTGCCAAGGGACTTCAGAGCGTTTGAATGTAACAAAGATACCTTCTCGAGAGTAACGTCAGGTGCCTATATTTATTTATTTCAAACCTGATTTTAATCGTTTTTCTTTTATTCTTAGAATAATATTGCCAGCTTTACTAAAATTAATCATTAGTTAACACATACACGGTAAATGAATGGTATGTTTTAACGTGTAACGTAAGACTGCTACAGTTTTATTGTTTCAAATCTGAATCTAAATCTGCTTGACGTTTTGAATTCAGCAAAAATATTAAAATTGGATTATGATCTTTTATTCTTAAACGTATATTGCTTCTTTATTACAATTAAACATTAGTTAATACAAACACAGCAAGGTAAGGCATGTTTCTACACGCAACGTTAGGGCCCCTTTATATTTTTTATTTGAAGTCCAATTTTCAATTTGCTTGCATTTTGGATTTTGCTGAAATTTTAACATCGAATCATGCCCTTGGATTTCTAAAAAATTATTGTTTGTTTTAGTAAAATAGAAAATTATTTAATAGAAACGCAATTAGTCAAAGTACGTTTTTGAGCACAACGTCAGGGGACTATAATTTTTTTATTTCAAGTCTAATTTTATAACTGCTTGTATTTTTGGGTTCTTTGGAAGATTTTAGGTGGGGAGAAGTTTTAATATTAGAAAAGTCTTGCATCTGTGGTGCATTATATGCATAAATTTATAACTAAAATACTTTTCAGACACATTTAGTTTTAATGAATTTTCTGTTTATTTTTTTACAGGAAATGTGTGAATAGATAATCTTATGTGGGATGAAACCTGACCTGAAGGATGATACTACAACATCAACCCCACCTAAAAAGATATATAAAGAACCCAAAAATACAAGCCGATTTAAAATTAAACTCGAAATGAAACAATAATAGTCCCTTGAAGTACTGATCAAAAATGTACTTTGACTAATTGTAGTTTTCAAAATTGATACATTCCTTAAAATGTTAAGGTATAATGGCAATTGTTAAATTATTGATCTCACTCACCCTTTATGATCCCTGTAATTAAAACGAACAACATGATTATTTTAGACTAGAAACTAGTTATAGTCACTCAGAAATGATACATTGCTAGTGTTAAACTAGAAAAATCAGATGCTGATGGTCTTCGAAATGCAAGGGAATCTTCGGTATAATTAACAAGACAACCCCATAATTCCATATTGAATAACGTAAAATCAAAACTGAAAACAAATTTACAACCACAACTCACATAACGAAATACAGCCCCCTTACCTTTTTGCACCCTTCATATGTGATATGTGATAACCTCGTTAGTTATTTGACAAACATTTGAGACACTAATCTGTAGCTTCTACATGTATCTAGTTTTCGGGTTGAGCATGAAAGACACCTTTTGAGCACATCTAAGCAAATTGGTAAACTTAAAGGATTACATGGACATCTTCTGAAATATTTACTTGCTTTAATCCTAATTATGATGACACAACACTTTTATAATTACTCACTTAAATCCTTGGGCACGTGCATTCTCAGGAAGGATTTATCTTACAAGCAAGACATTCCATTTTTAGATTTAATATATTAATTGTATTTGAGATAAATAATTTTCTTCACCAGTTTTGTAGCATTTTCAAATGGAAATTGTAACATTGCTTGTATATACACTTATTTTCTTCGTATACCTGATAAAAATGCTCCTGCCACATGACAGGTATCCATCACTGAAGTTTTACAATGTCAACAGCAAAAGAACGCAAGGATTACAAGAAAATTTCACTTCTTCCTAGGTGTTTTAAGAAAATTGTTGGAAGTATTTCAAAACGGTTTCAACACAAATTTCAATTTCAATTGTTTAAGAACTAAACGATTACTGACTTCATTAGCAGAATAAGCTTCATTTACGTAAAATTACAGACTAAACGATGTTTAAACGTGGGCTTTCAGCAACCAAGCATCTTCACTTTTGTAGGTTATAATATCGATGAAATAATTTCTATCATGGTTACAATTAGTAGAAATGTTCTAAAACCGATATTTAAACAAGATTTGGCTTACAATACAACTTTCTAAGTACTTTTTATTATTTTATTACAATATTTTGTATACAATTTGTAAACAAAACGCCATTTTAGCAAGTGAACGTAACCCGATCGATAATCATTCGCAGTGGCTCTATGATGTTGCGTTCAACTACTGCCGTAACCAGAAAACCTCAGATGTAGAAATTTTTTGAAATTTTCGACAACGAAATTAACATTAAAACCGCATTTTCTCTTCAGAATTATAAATATTTCTGATGATATCAGTTGCTACCAATTATTACTTCACAGAATTAAAAATTAAGAGGGATATTAAATTCTGAAAGTATTTGTATGCAAGGCTGACGTTTCGAGTTTCGGGTTACAGCGCCACCACCGGAATGACGTAACAGAAAAAATAATAATAACACTAAGCACAGTAAGCTTAACTTAATCTCAAACATAAAAATCAGTTGTTAGGTAGGCTTCGATAATTCCTTCTAATGTACAAATACTTATTATAAGAAATTTACTTTATTTGTTTTCATCAAATGTTAGTAACTAATTACGTTTATTACGGTACTGCAAAATTGTTTGATAAAAACTATATTTAATAATTTTTTAGCGACTTTGATCAGTTGTAGAATTCCATCAAATGGAACGCACCTAAAAAATAATAATAACACTAAGTATTAGGAGCGCAGCAATTTTAACATAACCTCAAACCAAAAAATCAGCTGTTAGGTAGGCTTCGATAATTCCTTCAAATGTACAAATCCTTATTGTAAGAAATTTACATCATTTGTTTTCATCAAATGTTAGTAACTAATTACGTTTATTGCGATACTGCAAAATTGTTTGATGAAAACTATATTTAATAATTTTTTAGCGACTTTGATCAGTTGCAGAATTCCATCGAATGGAACGCACCTAAAAATAATAATAACATTAAGTATCAGGAGCACAGCAATCCAAAAATCTTTGTCAACTCATGCTCTCCTAATACAAAAGAGCAAATTTTCGAAGTTTACATTTCAGGCATTTAGCAATGATGTCCGGCGCCTTCACCATTTTTGAACAGTATTTTTAGATAACGATGTCCGACGCCTTTGCTATTTTTTTGAACAATTAAAGATAATTGTATACATGAAAATAAACGTTGAAATACCCGTCTGAATTTTAAATATAAATTATTTGTGACAATGAAGTTAATTTTCTATTGCAACAATATTATAAATAAATATATATGTGTACTTACCATTTTATTCACGCAATTCAATTTTTTCACAGTAAATCACTACACATTTTTTTATAAGTATTATAAAAAAGAAATATTTTCATTTGTTTTTTCTTACTTTTTATTAACAAACTCATGTTAATATGATAGTGAAATAAACAATTAATTAAAAATTCAGTTGTATGTAAAATAAAAATTCAAATATAATCAACTTATTTAATAAATTGTATTTTTTAATATTGATATAAATGTAGTAAAGATGGCAATATTATTCTAAGAATAAAAGGAAAACGATTAAAATCAGGTTTGAAATAAATAAATATAGGCACCTGACGTTGCTCTTGAGAAGGTACCTTTGTTACATTTAGACGCTCTGAAGTCCCTTGGCAATCTTTCAGAAATATTAAGTACGCTTCATATACATCAAGACTGCCTTTTTCAACCAAAAGGCATTCCTCTTTCTGTAGTTTTCAAAATTAATACATTCCCTAAAACGTTAATGTTTAATGGCAATTGTTAAACTATTGATCTTACTCACCCTTTATGATACTTGTAATTAAAACCAACAACATGAAGATTTCAGACTAGAAACTAATTCTAGTCACTCAGAAATGATACATTGCTAGTATTAAACTAGAAAAATCTGAAGGTGATGGTCTTCGAAATACAAGGGAATCTTCGGTATAATTAACAAGACAACCCTATAATTCCATATTGAATAACGTAAAATCAAAACTGCAAACACATTTACAACCACAACTCACATAACGAAATACAGTCCCTTACCTTTCTGCACCCTTCATATGTGATATGTCATAATCTCGTTAGTTATTCGACAAACATTTGAGACACTAATCTATAGTTGAGTATGAAAGACACCTTTTGAGCACATCTAAGGAAATTGGTAAACTTGAAAGATTACATGCACATCTTCTGAAATATTTGCTTGCTTTAATCCTAATTATGATGACACAACGCTTTTATAATTACTCACTTAAATCCTCGGGCACGTGGATTCTCTGGAAGGATTTGTCTAACAAGCAATACATTCCATTTATAGATAAAATATGTAATGTAATGTATTAACAGTATTTAAGATAAACTGTTTCCTTCATTAGTTTTGTAACATTGGTTGTATATACACTTACTTTCTTCATATGTCTGATAAAAATACTTAAAAAATTTAGTGTTATTTATGTTATTTTGCAATGACGTCATTCTGGTAGTGGCACTGTAACCCGTAATTTGAAACGTCAACCTTGCACACAAATACATTCAGAATTTAATATCCCTCTTAATTTTTAATTCTGTGAAGTAATAATTGGTAGCAACTGATATCATCAGGAATATTTATAATTCTGAAGAGAAAATGCGGTTTTAATGTTTATTTCGTTGTCGAAAATTTCAAAAATTTTCTATATCTGAGGACTTCTGGTTACGGCAGTAGTTGAACGCAACATCATAGAGCCACTGCGAATGATTATCGATCGGGTTACGCTCACTAGCTAAAATGGCGTTTTGTTTACATTTGTTTACAAAATAATGTAATAAAATAATAAAAAGTACTTAGAAAGTTGTATTGTAAACCAAATCTCGTTTAAATATCGGTTTTAAAACATATGAAGAGGAGGCTTGGATAGTTAGTTATTTTGCCTAATGATATTTTCGGAATGCTCTACTACTTCCTCTATTACGTGGGTGCACAATAACACAAGAAGGTAAGGGGGCTGTATTTCGTTATGTGAGTTGTGGTTGTAAATTTGTTTGCAGTTTTGATTTCACGTTATTCAATATGGAATTATGGGGTTGTTTTGTTAATTGTACAGGAGATTCCCTTGCATTTCGAAGAACATCACCTTCAGATTTTTCTAGTTTAACACTAGCAATGTATCATTTCTGAGTGACTAGAATTAGTTTCTAGTCTGAAATCTTCATGTTGTTGGTTTTAATTACAAGGATCATAAAGGGTGAGTAAGATCAATAATTTAACAATTGCCATTATACATTAACATTTTAGGGAATGTATTGATTATGAAAACTACAGAAAGAGGAGTGCCTTTTGGTTGAAAAAAGCAGTCTTTTGTATGTGGAGCGTTCTTAATATTTCTGAAAGATTGCCAAGGGCCTTCAGAGCATCCGAATGTAACAAAGATACCTTCTCGAGAGCAACATCAGGTGCCTATATTTATTTATTTCAAACATGATTTTAATAGTTTTCCTTTTATTCCTAGAATAATATTGCCAGCTTTACTAAAATTAATCATTAGTTAGCACATACACGGTAAATGAATGGTATGTTTTAACGTGTAACGTAAGATTGCTACAGTTTTATTGTTTCAAATCTGAATCTAAATCTGCTTGACGTTTTGAATTCAGCAAAAATATTACAATTGGATTATGATCTTTTATTCTTAAACGTATATTGCTTCTTTATTACAATTAAACATTAGTTAATACAAACACAGCAAGGTAAGGTATGTTTCAACACGCAACTTTAGGGCCCCTTTACATTTTTTATTTGAAGTCCAATTTTCAATTTGCTTGCATTTTGGATTTTGCTGAAATTTTAACATCGAATCATGCCCTTAGATTTCTAAAAAATTATTGTTTGTTTTAGTAAAATAGAAAATTATTTAATAGAAACGCAATTAGTCAAAGTACGTTTTTGAGCACAACGTCAGGGGACTATAATTTTTTTATTTCAAGTCTAATTTTATATCTGATTGTATTTTTGGGTTCTTTGGAAGATTTTAGGTGGGGAGAAGTTTTAATATTAGAAAAGTCTTGCATCTGTGGTGCATTATATGCATAAATTTATAACTAAGATACTTTTCAGACACATTTAGTTTTAATGAATTTTCTGTTTATTTTTTTACAGGAAATGTGTGAATAGATAATCTTATGTGGGATGAAACCTGACCTAAAGGATGTCGCAATTTACAGTGAAGATTTTTAAATTTTCTAAATTATTATTTATATACGAATTATTGTTATTTATTTCAAACAGATTTATTAATAGATAAGGATCCATGGTGTATAATAATTTGAATACATTGACTTTATAATAACCAAAGTTGTTTTATTTTCTTTTTGGTGTATAAATAATTATTAATTACTAATAATAAATTTACTTCCAATTAATCGATATAAATAATATAAAAAACTAAATGTGTTTAAAAGGTATTTAGTTATATATTTAGGTAAGTAATGCATCACAAAGGCAGGAGTTTTTTAATACTACAACATCAACCCCACCTAAAAAGATATATAAAGAACCCAAAAATACAAGCCGATTTAAAATTAAACTCGAAATGAAATAATAATAGTCCCTTGAAGTACTGATCAAAAATGTGCTTTGACTAATTGTAGTTTCAAAATTGATACATTCCTTAAAATGTTAATGTATAATGGCAATTGTTAAATTATTGATCTCACTTACCCTTTATGATCCCTGTTATTAAAACCAACAACATGAAGATTTCAGACTAGAAACTAATTCTAGTCACACAGAAATGATGCATTGCTAGTGTTAAACTAGAAAAATCTGAAGGTGATGTTCTTCGAAATGCAAGGGAATCTTCGGTATAATTAACAAGACAACCCCATAATTCCATATTGAATAACGTAAAATAAAAACTGCAAACACATTTACAACTACAACTCACATAACGAAATACAGCCCCCTTACCTTTTTGCACCCTTCATATGTGATATGTGACATTCTTGTTAGTTATTCGACAAACATTTGAGACACCAATCTGTAGCTTCTACATGTATCTAGTTTTCGGGTTGAGTAAGAAAGACACCTTTTGAGCACATCTAAAGAAGTTGGTATACTTGAAAGATTACATGGATATCTTCTGAAATATTTGCTTGCTTTAATCCTAATTACGATGACACAACCCTTTTATAATTACTCACTTAAATCCTTGGGCACGTGCATTCTCGGGAAGGATTTGTCTCACAAGCAAGACATTCCATTTATAGATATAATATATAATGTAATGTATTAACAGTATATGAGATAAACATTTCTCTTCACTAGTTTTGTAACATTTTCAAATGGAATTTGTAACATTGTTTGTATATACATTTATTGCCATTATACACTAACATTTTAGGTAATGTATTGATTTTGAAAACTACAGAAAGAGGAGTGCCTTTTGGTTGAAAAGAGCAGTCTTGATGTATGTGAAGCGTACTTAATATTTCTGAAAGATTGCCAAGGGACTTCAGAGCGTTTGAATGTAACAAAGATACCTATTATAAATTTTATTAAAACATGCATCGTTTTTCTACGCTTTATCTGGCTTACCCTTCCATATATTTAAACGCGGTTTGTTGCATCGGAAAGAGCAGATTTCAATGCATAGAGGGACGTTATTTCAGTTTCAAAATCAATTTCTAAATGCCTTAAAACTGGTCGTAAAAAGTACCTATTTTTGAAATTTTATTAAAACATGCATTGTTTTTCTACGCTTTATCTGGCTTACCCTTCCATATATTTAAACGCGGTTTGTTGCATCGGAAAGAGCAGATTTCAATGCATAGAGGGACGTTATTTCAGTTTCAAAATCAATTTCTAAATGCCTTAAAACTGGTCGTAAAAAGTACCTATTTTTGAAATTTTATTAAAACATGCATCGTTTTTCTACGCTTTATCTGGCTTACCCTTCCATATATTTAAACGCGGTTTGTTGCATCGGAAAGAGCAGATTTCAATGCATAGAGGGACGTTATTTCAGTTTCAAAATCAATTTCTAAATGCCTTAAAACTGGTCGTAAAAAGTACCTATTTTTGAAATTTTATTAAAACATGCATCGTTTTTCTACGCTTTATCTGGCTTACCCTTCCATATATTTAAACGCGGTTTGTTGCATCGGAAAGAGCAGATTTCAATGCATAGAGGGACGTTATTTCAGTTTCAAAATCAATTTCTAAATGCCTTAAAACTGGTCGTAAAAAGTACCTATTTTTGAAATTTTATTAAAACATGCATCGTTTTTCTACGCTTTATCTGGCTTACCCTTCCATATATTTAAACGCGGTTTGTTGCATCGGAAAGAGCAGATTTCAATGCATAGAGGGACGTTATTTCAGTTTCAAAATCAATTTCTAAATGCCTTAAAACTGGTCGTAAAAAGTACCTATCTTTGAAATTTTATTAAAACATGCATCGCTTTTCTACGCTTTATCTGGCTTACCCTTCCATATATTTAAACGCGGTTTGTTGCATCGGAAAGAGCAGATTTCAATGCATAGAGGGACGTTATTTCAGTTTCAAAATCAATTTCTAAATGCCTTAAAACTGGTCGTAAAAAGTACCTATTTTTGAAATTTTATTAAAACATGCATCGTTTTTCTACGCTTTATCTGGCTTACCCTTCCATATATTTAAACGCGGTTTGTTGCATCGGAAAGAGCAGATTTCAATGCATAGAGGGACGTTATTTCAGTTTCAAAATCAATTTCTAAATGCCTTAAAACTGGTCGTAAGAAGTACCTATTTTTGAAATTTTATTAAAACATGCATCGTTTTTCTACGCTTTATCTGGCTTACCCTTCCATATATTTAAACGCGGTTTGTTGCATCGGAAAGAGCAGATTTCAATGCATAGAGGGACGTTATTTCAGTTTCAAAATCAATTTCTAAATGCCTTAAAACTGGTCGTAAAAAGTACCTATTTTTGAAATTTTATTAAAACATGCATCGTTTTTCTACGCTTTATCTGGCTTACCCTTCCATATATTTAAACGCGGTTTGTTGCATCGGAAAGAGCAGATTTCAATGCATAGAGGGACGTTATTTCAGTTTCAAAATCAATTTCTAAATGCCTTAAAACTGGTCGTAAAAAGTACCTATTTTTGAAATTTTATTAAAACATGCATCGTTTTTCTACGCTTTATCTGGCTTACCCTTCCATATATTTAAACGCGGTTTGTTGCATCGGAAAGAGCAGATTTCAATGCATAGAGGGACGTTATTTCAGTTTCAAAATCAATTTCTAAATGCCTTAAAACTGGTCGTAAAAAGTACCTATTTTTGAAATTTTATTAAAACATGCATCGTTTTTCTACGCTTTATCTGGCTTACCCTTCCATATATTTAAACGCGGTTTGTTGCATCGGAAAGAGCAGATTTCAATGCATAGAGGGACGTTATTTCAGTTTCAAAATCAATTTCTAAATGCCTTAAAACTGGTCGTAAAAAGTACCTATTTTTGAAATTTTATTAAAACATGCATCGTTTTTCTACGCTTTATCTGGCTTACCCTTCCATATATTTAAACGCGGTTTATTGCATCGGAAAGAGCAGATTTCAATGCATAGAGGGACGTTATTTCAGTTTCAAAATCAATTTCTAAATGCCTTAAAACTGGTCGTAAAAAGTACCTATTTTTGAAATTTTATTAAAACATGCATCGTTTTTCTACGCTTTATCTGGCTTACCCTTCCATATATTTAAACGCGGTTTGTTGCATCGGAAAGAGCAGATTTCAATGCATAGAGGGACGTTATTTCAGTTTCAAAATCAATTTCTAAATGCCTTAAAACTGGTCGTAAAAAGTACCTATTTTTGAAATTTTATTAAAACATGCATCGTTTTTCTACGCTTTATCTGGCTTACCCTTCCATATATTTAAACGCGGTTTGTTGCATCGGAAAGAGCAGATTTCAATGCATAGAGGGACGTTATTTCAGTTTCAAAATCAATTTCTAAATGCCTTAAAACTGGTCGTAAAAAGTACCTATTTTTGAAATTTTATTAAAACATGCATCGTTTTTCTACGCTTTATCTGGCTTACCCTTCCATATATTTAAACGCGGTTTGTTGCATCGGAAAGAGCAGATTTCAATGCATAGAGGGACGTTATTTCAGTTTCAAAATCAATTTCTAAATGCCTTAAAACTGGTCGTAAAAAGTACCTATTTTTGAAATTTTATTAAAACATGCATCGTTTTTCTACGCTTTATCTGGCTTACCCTTCCATATATTTAAACGCGGTTTGTTGCATCGGAAAGAGCAGATTTCAATGCATAGAGGGACGTTATTTCAGTTTCAAAATCAATTTCTAAATGCCTTAAAACTGGTCGTAAAAAGTACCTATTTTTGAAATTTTATTAAAACATGCATCGTTTTTCTACGCTTTATCTGGCTTACCCTTCCATATATTTAAACGCGGTTTGTTGCATCGGAAAGAGCAGATTTCAATGCATAGAGGGACGTTATTTCAGTTTCAAAATCAATTTCTAAATGCCTTAAAACTGGTCGTAAAAAGTACCTATTTTTGAAATTTTATTAAAACATGCATCGTTTTTCTACGCTTTATCTGGCTTACCCTTCCATATATTTAAACGCGGTTTGTTGCATCGGAAAGAGCAGATTTCAATGCATAGAGGGACGTTATTTCAGTTTCAAAATCAATTTCTAAATGCCTTAAAACTGGTCGTAAAAAGTACCTATTTTTGAAATTTTATTAAAACATGCATCGTTTTTCTACGCTTTATCTGGCTTACCCTTCCATATATTTAAACGCGGTTTGTTGCATCGGAAAGAGCAGATTTCAATGCATAGAGGGACGTTATTTCAGTTTCAAAATCAATTTCTAAATGCCTTAAAACTGGTCGTAAAAAGTACCTATTTTTGAAATTTTATTAAAACATGCATCGTTTTTCTACGCTTTATCTGGCTTACCCTTCCATATATTTAAACGCGGTTTGTTGCATCGGAAAGAGCAGATTTCAATGCATAGAGGGACGTTATTTCAGTTTCAAAATCAATTTCTAAATGCCTTAAAACTGGTCGTAAAAAGTACCTATTTTTGAAATTTTATTAAAACATGCATCGTTTTTCTACGCTTTATCTGGCTTACCCTTCCATATATTTAAACGCGGTTTGTTGCATCGGAAAGAGCAGATTTCAATGCATAGAGGGACGTTATTTCAGTTTCAAAATCAATTTCTAAATGCCTTAAAACTGGTCGTAAAAAGTACCTATTTTTGAAATTTTATTAAAACATGCATCGTTTTTCTACGCTTTATCTGGCTTACCCTTCCATATATTTAAACGCGGTTTGTTGCATCGGAAAGAGCAGATTTCAATGCATAGAGGGACGTTATTTCAGTTTCAAAATCAATTTCTAAATGCCTTAAAACTGGTCGTAAAAAGTACCTATTTTTGAAATTTTATTAAAACATGCATCGTTTTTCTACGCTTTATCTGGCTTACCCTTCCATATATTTAAACGCGGTTTGTTGCATCGGAAAGAGCAGATTTCAATGCATAGAGGGACGTTATTTCAGTTTCAAAATCAATTTCTAAATGCCTTAAAACTGGTCGTAAAAAGTACCTATTTTTGAAATTTTATTAAAACATGCATCGTTTTTCTACGCTTTATCTGGCTTACCCTTCCATATATTTAAACGCGGTTTGTTGCATCGGAAAGAGCAGATTTCAATGCATAGAGGGACGTTATTTCAGTTTCAAAATCAATTTCTAAATGCCTTAAAACTGGTCGTAAAAAGTACCTATTTTTGAAATTTTATTAAAACATGCATCGTTTTTCTACGCTTTATCTGGCTTACCCTTCCATATATTTAAACGCGGTTTGTTGCATCGGAAAGAGCAGATTTCAATGCATAGAGGGACGTTATTTCAGTTTCAAAATCAATTTCTAAATGCCTTAAAACTGGTCGTAAAAAGTACCTATTTTTGAAATTTTATTAAAACATGCATCGTTTTTCTACGCTTTATCTGGCTTACCCTTCCATATATTTAAACGCGGTTTGTTGCATCGGAAAGAGCAGATTTCAATGCATAGAGGGACGTTATTTCAGTTTCAAAATCAATTTCTAAATGCCTTAAAACTGGTCGTAAAAAGTACCTATTTTTGAAATTTTATTAAAACATGCATCGTTTTTCTACGCTTTATCTGGCTTACCCTTCCATATATTTAAACGCGGTTTGTTGCATCGGAAAGAGCAGATTTCAATGCATAGAGGGACGTTATTTCAGTTTCAAAATCAATTTCTAAATGCCTTAAAACTGGTCGTAAAAAGTACCTATTTTTGAAATTTTATTAAAACATGCATCGTTTTTCTACGCTTTATCTGGCTTACCCTTCCATATATTTAAACGCGGTTTGTTGCATCGGAAAGAGCAGATTTCAATGCATAGAGGGACGTTATTTCAGTTTCAAAATCAATTTCTAAATGCCTTAAAACTGGTCGTAAAAAGTACCTATTTTTGAAATTTTATTAAAACATGCATCGTTTTTCTACGCTTTATCTGGCTTACCCTTCCATATATTTAAACGCGGTTTGTTGCATCGGAAAGAGCAGATTTCAATGCATAGAGGGACGTTATTTCAGTTTCAAAATCAATTTCTAAATGCCTTAAAACTGGTCGTAAAAAGTACCTATTTTTGAAATTTTATTAAAACATGCATCGTTTTTCTACGCTTTATCTGGCTTACCCTTCCATATATTTAAACGCGGTTTGTTGCATCGGAAAGAGCAGATTTCAATGCATAGAGGGACGTTATTTCAGTTTCAAAATCAATTTCTAAATGCCTTAAAACTGGTCGTAAAAAGTACCTATTTTTGAAATTTTATTAAAACATGCATCGTTTTTCTACGCTTTATCTGGCTTACCCTTCCATATATTTAAACGCGGTTTGTTGCATCGGAAAGAGCAGATTTCAATGCATAGAGGGACGTTATTTCAGTTTCAAAATCAATTTCTAAATGCCTTAAAACTGGTCGTAAAAAGTACCTATTTTTGAAATTTTATTAAAACATGCATCGTTTTTCTACGCTTTATCTGGCTTACCCTTCCATATATTTAAACGCGGTTTGTTGCATCGGAAAGAGCAGATTTCAATGCATAGAGGGACGTTATTTCAGTTTCAAAATCAATTTCTAAATGCCTTAAAACTGGTCGTAAAAAGTACCTATTTTTGAAATTTTATTAAAACATGCATCGTTTTTCTACGCTTTATCTGGCTTACCCTTCCATATATTTAAACGCGGTTTGTTGCATCGGAAAGAGCAGATTTCAATGCATAGAGGGACGTTATTTCAGTTTCAAAATCAATTTCTAAATGCCTTAAAACTGGTCGTAAAAAGTACCTATTTTTGAAATTTTATTAAAACATGCATCGTTTTTCTACGCTTTATCTGGCTTACCCTTCCATATATTTAAACGCGGTTTGTTGCATCGGAAAGAGCAGATTTCAATGCATAGAGGGACGTTATTTCAGTTTCAAAATCAATTTCTAAATGCCTTAAAACTGGTCGTAAAAAGTACCTATTTTTGAAATTTTATTAAAACATGCATCGTTTTTCTACGCTTTATCTGGCTTACCCTTCCATATATTTAAACGCGGTTTGTTGCATCGGAAAGAGCAGATTTCAATGCATAGAGGGACGTTATTTCAGTTTCAAAATCAATTTCTAAATGCCTTAAAACTGGTCGTAAAAAGTACCTATTTTTGAAATTTTATTAAAACATGCATCGTTTTTCTACGCTTTATCTGGCTTACCCTTCCATATATTTAAACGCGGTTTGTTGCATCGGAAAGAGCAGATTTCAATGCATAGAGGGACGTTATTTCAGTTTCAAAATCAATTTCTAAATGCCTTAAAACTGGTCGTAAAAAGTACCTATTTTTGAAATTTTATTAAAACATGCATCGTTTTTCTACGCTTTATCTGGCTTACCCTTCCATATATTTAAACGCGGTTTGTTGCATCGGAAAGAGCAGATTTCAATGCATAGAGGGACGTTATTTCAGTTTCAAAATCAATTTCTAAATGCCTTAAAACTGGTCGTAAAAAGTACCTATTTTTGAAATTTTATTAAAACATGCATCGTTTTTCTACGCTTTATCTGGCTTACCCTTCCATATATTTAAACGCGGTTTGTTGCATCGGAAAGAGCAGATTTCAATGCATAGAGGGACGTTATTTCAGTTTCAAAATCAATTTCTAAATGCCTTAAAACTGGTCGTAAAAAGTACCTATTTTTGAAATTTTATTAAAACATGCATCGTTTTTCTACGCTTTATCTGGCTTACCCTTCCATATATTTAAACGCGGTTTGTTGCATCGGAAAGAGCAGATTTCAATGCATAGAGGGACGTTATTTCAGTTTCAAAATCAATTTCTAAATGCCTTAAAACTGGTCGTAAAAAGTACCTATTTTTGAAATTTTATTAAAACATGCATCGTTTTTCTACGCTTTATCTGGCTTACCCTTCCATATATTTAAACGCGGTTTGTTGCATCGGAAAGAGCAGATTTCAATGCATAGAGGGACGTTATTTCAGTTTCAAAATCAATTTCTAAATGCCTTAAAACTGGTCGTAAAAAGTACCTATTTTTGAAATTTTATTAAAACATGCATCGTTTTTCTACGCTTTATCTGGCTTACCCTTCCATATATTTAAACGCGGTTTGTTGCATCGGAAAGAGCAGATTTCAATGCATAGAGGGACGTTATTTCAGTTTCAAAATCAATTTCTAAATGCCTTAAAACTGGTCGTAAAAAGTACCTATTTTTGAAATTTTATTAAAACATGCATCGTTTTTCTACGCTTTATCTGGCTTACCCTTCCATATATTTAAACGCGGTTTGTTGCATCGGAAAGAGCAGATTTCAATGCATAGAGGGACGTTATTTCAGTTTCAAAATCAATTTCTAAATGCCTTAAAACTGGTCGTAAAAAGTACCTATTTTTGAAATTTTATTAAAACATGCATCGTTTTTCTACGCTTTATCTGGCTTACCCTTCCATATATTTAAACGCGGTTTGTTGCATCGGAAAGAGCAGATTTCAATGCATAGAGGGACGTTATTTCAGTTTCAAAATCAATTTCTAAATGCCTTAAAACTGGTCGTAAAAAGTACCTATTTTTGAAATTTTATTAAAACATGCATCGTTTTTCTACGCTTTATCTGGCTTACCCTTCCATATATTTAAACGCGGTTTGTTGCATCGGAAAGAGCAGATTTCAATGCATAGAGGGACGTTATTTCAGTTTCAAAATCAATTTCTAAATGCCTTAAAACTGGTCGTAAAAAGTACCTATTTTTGAAATTTTATTAAAACATGCATCGTTTTTCTACGCTTTATCTGGCTTACCCTTCCATATATTTAAACGCGGTTTGTTGCATCGGAAAGAGCAGATTTCAATGCATAGAGGGACGTTATTTCAGTTTCAAAATCAATTTCTAAATGCCTTAAAACTGGTCGTAAAAAGTACCTATTTTTGAAATTTTATTAAAACATGCATCGTTTTTCTACGCTTTATCTGGCTTACCCTTCCATATATTTAAACGCGGTTTGTTGCATCGGAAAGAGCAGATTTCAATGCATAGAGGGACGTTATTTCAGTTTCAAAATCAATTTCTAAATGCCTTAAAACTGGTCGTAAAAAGTACCTATTTTTGAAATTTTATTAAAACATGCATCGTTTTTCTACGCTTTATCTGGCTTACCCTTCCATATATTTAAACGCGGTTTGTTGCATCGGAAAGAGCAGATTTCAATGCATAGAGGGACGTTATTTCAGTTTCAAAATCAATTTCTAAATGCCTTAAAACTGGTCGTAAAAAGTACCTATTTTTGAAATTTTATTAAAACATGCATCGTTTTTCTACGCTTTATCTGGCTTACCCTTCCATATATTTAAACGCGGTTTGTTGCATCGGAAAGAGCAGATTTCAATGCATAGAGGGACGTTATTTCAGTTTCAAAATCAATTTCTAAATGCCTTAAAACTGGTCGTAAAAAGTACCTATTTTTGAAATTTTATTAAAACATGCATCGTTTTTCTACGCTTTATCTGGCTTACCCTTCCATATATTTAAACGCGGTTTGTTGCATCGGAAAGAGCAGATTTCAATGCATAGAGGGACGTTATTTCAGTTTCAAAATCAATTTCTAAATGCCTTAAAACTGGTCGTAAAAAGTACCTATTTTTGAAATTTTATTAAAACATGCATCGTTTTTCTACGCTTTATCTGGCTTACCCTTCCATATATTTAAACGCGGTTTGTTGCATCGGAAAGAGCAGATTTCAATGCATAGAGGGACGTTATTTCAGTTTCAAAATCAATTTCTAAATGCCTTAAAACTGGTCGTAAAAAGTACCTATTTTTGAAATTTTATTAAAACATGCATCGTTTTTCTACGCTTTATCTGGCTTACCCTTCCATATATTTAAACGCGGTTTGTTGCATCGGAAAGAGCAGATTTCAATGCATAGAGGGACGTTATTTCAGTTTCAAAATCAATTTCTAAATGCCTTAAAACTGGTCGTAAAAAGTACCTATTTTTGAAATTTTATTAAAACATGCATCGTTTTTCTACGCTTTATCTGGCTTACCCTTCCATATATTTAAACGCGGTTTGTTGCATCGGAAAGAGCAGATTTCAATGCATAGAGGGACGTTATTTCAGTTTCAAAATCAATTTCTAAATGCCTTAAAACTGGTCGTAAAAAGTACCTATTTTTGAAATTTTATTAAAACATGCATCGTTTTTCTACGCTTTATCTGGCTTACCCTTCCATATATTTAAACGCGGTTTGTTGCATCGGAAAGAGCAGATTTCAATGCATAGAGGGACGTTATTTCAGTTTCAAAATCAATTTCTAAATGCCTTAAAACTGGTCGTAAAAAGTACCTATTTTTGAAATTTTATTAAAACATGCATCGTTTTTCTACGCTTTATCTGGCTTACCCTTCCATATATTTAAACGCGGTTTGTTGCATCGGAAAGAGCAGATTTCAATGCATAGAGGGACGTTATTTCAGTTTCAAAATCAATTTCTAAATGCCTTAAAACTGGTCGTAAAAAGTACCTATTTTTGAAATTTTATTAAAACATGCATCGTTTTTCTACGCTTTATCTGGCTTACCCTTCCATATATTTAAACGCGGTTTGTTGCATCGGAAAGAGCAGATTTCAATGCATAGAGGGACGTTATTTCAGTTTCAAAATCAATTTCTAAATGCCTTAAAACTGGTCGTAAAAAGTACCTATTTTTGAAATTTTATTAAAACATGCATCGTTTTTCTACGCTTTATCTGGCTTACCCTTCCATATATTTAAACGCGGTTTGTTGCATCGGAAAGAGCAGATTTCAATGCATAGAGGGACGTTATTTCAGTTTCAAAATCAATTTCTAAATGCCTTAAAACTGGTCGTAAAAAGTACCTATTTTTGAAATTTTATTAAAACATGCATCGTTTTTCTACGCTTTATCTGGCTTACCCTTCCATATATTTAAACGCGGTTTGTTGCATCGGAAAGAGCAGATTTCAATGCATAGAGGGACGTTATTTCAGTTTCAAAATCAATTTCTAAATGCCTTAAAACTGGTCGTAAAAAGTACCTATTTTTGAAATTTTATTAAAACATGCATCGTTTTTCTACGCTTTATCTGGCTTACCCTTCCATATATTTAAACGCGGTTTGTTGCATCGGAAAGAGCAGATTTCAATGCATAGAGGGACGTTATTTCAGTTTCAAAATCAATTTCTAAATGCCTTAAAACTGGTCGTAAAAAGTACCTATTTTTGAAATTTTATTAAAACATGCATCGTTTTTCTACGCTTTATCTGGCTTACCCTTCCATATATTTAAACGCGGTTTGTTGCATCGGAAAGAGCAGATTTCAATGCATAGAGGGACGTTATTTCAGTTTCAAAATCAATTTCTAAATGCCTTAAAACTGGTCGTAAAAAGTACCTATTTTTGAAATTTTATTAAAACATGCATCGTTTTTCTACGCTTTATCTGGCTTACCCTTCCATATATTTAAACGCGGTTTGTTGCATCGGAAAGAGCAGATTTCAATGCATAGAGGGACGTTATTTCAGTTTCAAAATCAATTTCTAAATGCCTTAAAACTGGTCGTAAAAAGTACCTATTTTTGAAATTTTATTAAAACATGCATCGTTTTTCTACGCTTTATCTGGCTTACCCTTCCATATATTTAAACGCGGTTTGTTGCATCGGAAAGAGCAGATTTCAATGCATAGAGGGACGTTATTTCAGTTTCAAAATCAATTTCTAAATGCCTTAAAACTGGTCGTAAAAAGTACCTATTTTTGAAATTTTATTAAAACATGCATCGTTTTTCTACGCTTTATCTGGCTTACCCTTCCATATATTTAAACGCGGTTTGTTGCATCGGAAAGAGCAGATTTCAATGCATAGAGGGACGTTATTTCAGTTTCAAAATCAATTTCTAAATGCCTTAAAACTGGTCGTAAAAAGTACCTATTTTTGAAATTTTATTAAAACATGCATCGTTTTTCTACGCTTTATCTGGCTTACCCTTCCATATATTTAAACGCGGTTTGTTGCATCGGAAAGAGCAGATTTCAATGCATAGAGGGACGTTATTTCAGTTTCAAAATCAATTTCTAAATGCCTTAAAACTGGTCGTAAAAAGTACCTATTTTTGAAATTTTATTAAAACATGCATCGTTTTTCTACGCTTTATCTGGCTTACCCTTCCATATATTTAAACGCGGTTTGTTGCATCGGAAAGAGCAGATTTCAATGCATAGAGGGACGTTATTTCAGTTTCAAAATCAATTTCTAAATGCCTTAAAACTGGTCGTAAAAAGTACCTATTTTTGAAATTTTATTAAAACATGCATCGTTTTTCTACGCTTTATCTGGCTTACCCTTCCATATATTTAAACGCGGTTTGTTGCATCGGAAAGAGCAGATTTCAATGCATAGAGGGACGTTATTTCAGTTTCAAAATCAATTTCTAAATGCCTTAAAACTGGTCGTAAAAAGTACCTATTTTTGAAATTTTATTAAAACATGCATCGTTTTTCTACGCTTTATCTGGCTTACCCTTCCATATATTTAAACGCGGTTTGTTGCATCGGAAAGAGCAGATTTCAATGCATAGAGGGACGTTATTTCAGTTTCAAAATCAATTTCTAAATGCCTTAAAACTGGTCGTAAAAAGTACCTATTTTTGAAATTTTATTAAAACATGCATCGTTTTTCTACGCTTTATCTGGCTTACCCTTCCATATATTTAAACGCGGTTTGTTGCATCGGAAAGAGCAGATTTCAATGCATAGAGGGACGTTATTTCAGTTTCAAAATCAATTTCTAAATGCCTTAAAACTGGTCGTAAAAAGTACCTATTTTTGAAATTTTATTAAAACATGCATCGTTTTTCTACGCTTTATCTGGCTTACCCTTCCATATATTTAAACGCGGTTTGTTGCATCGGAAAGAGCAGATTTCAATGCATAGAGGGACGTTATTTCAGTTTCAAAATCAATTTCTAAATGCCTTAAAACTGGTCGTAAAAAGTACCTATTTTTGAAATTTTATTAAAACATGCATCGTTTTTCTACGCTTTATCTGGCTTACCCTTCCATATATTTAAACGCGGTTTGTTGCATCGGAAAGAGCAGATTTCAATGCATAGAGGGACGTTATTTCAGTTTCAAAATCAATTTCTAAATGCCTTAAAACTGGTCGTAAAAAGTACCTATTTTTGAAATTTTATTAAAACATGCATCGTTTTTCTACGCTTTATCTGGCTTACCCTTCCATATATTTAAACGCGGTTTGTTGCATCGGAAAGAGCAGATTTCAATGCATAGAGGGACGTTATTTCAGTTTCAAAATCAATTTCTAAATGCCTTAAAACTGGTCGTAAAAAGTACCTATTTTTGAAATTTTATTAAAACATGCATCGTTTTTCTACGCTTTATCTGGCTTACCCTTCCATATATTTAAACGCGGTTTGTTGCATCGGAAAGAGCAGATTTCAATGCATAGAGGGACGTTATTTCAGTTTCAAAATCAATTTCTAAATGCCTTAAAACTGGTCGTAAAAAGTACCTATTTTTGAAATTTTATTAAAACATGCATCGTTTTTCTACGCTTTATCTGGCTTACCCTTCCATATATTTAAACGCGGTTTGTTGCATCGGAAAGAGCAGATTTCAATGCATAGAGGGACGTTATTTCAGTTTCAAAATCAATTTCTAAATGCCTTAAAACTGGTCGTAAAAAGTACCTATTTTTGAAATTTTATTAAAACATGCATCGTTTTTCTACGCTTTATCTGGCTTACCCTTCCATATATTTAAACGCGGTTTGTTGCATCGGAAAGAGCAGATTTCAATGCATAGAGGGACGTTATTTCAGTTTCAAAATCAATTTCTAAATGCCTTAAAACTGGTCGTAAAAAGTACCTATTTTTGAAATTTTATTAAAACATGCATCGTTTTTCTACGCTTTATCTGGCTTACCCTTCCATATATTTAAACGCGGTTTGTTGCATCGGAAAGAGCAGATTTCAATGCATAGAGGGACGTTATTTCAGTTTCAAAATCAATTTCTAAATGCCTTAAAACTGGTCGTAAAAAGTACCTATTTTTGAAATTTTATTAAAACATGCATCGTTTTTCTACGCTTTATCTGGCTTACCCTTCCATATATTTAAACGCGGTTTGTTGCATCGGAAAGAGCAGATTTCAATGCATAGAGGGACGTTATTTCAGTTTCAAAATCAATTTCTAAATGCCTTAAAACTGGTCGTAAAAAGTACCTATTTTTGAAATTTTATTAAAACATGCATCGTTTTTCTACGCTTTATCTGGCTTACCCTTCCATATATTTAAACGCGGTTTGTTGCATCGGAAAGAGCAGATTTCAATGCATAGAGGGACGTTATTTCAGTTTCAAAATCAATTTCTAAATGCCTTAAAACTGGTCGTAAAAAGTACCTATTTTTGAAATTTTATTAAAACATGCATCGTTTTTCTACGCTTTATCTGGCTTACCCTTCCATATATTTAAACGCGGTTTGTTGCATCGGAAAGAGCAGATTTCAATGCATAGAGGGACGTTATTTCAGTTTCAAAATCAATTTCTAAATGCCTTAAAACTGGTCGTAAAAAGTACCTATTTTTGAAATTTTATTAAAACATGCATCGTTTTTCTACGCTTTATCTGGCTTACCCTTCCATATATTTAAACGCGGTTTGTTGCATCGGAAAGAGCAGATTTCAATGCATAGAGGGACGTTATTTCAGTTTCAAAATCAATTTCTAAATGCCTTAAAACTGGTCGTAAAAAGTACCTATTTTTGAAATTTTATTAAAACATGCATCGTTTTTCTACGCTTTATCTGGCTTACCCTTCCATATATTTAAACGCGGTTTGTTGCATCGGAAAGAGCAGATTTCAATGCATAGAGGGACGTTATTTCAGTTTCAAAATCAATTTCTAAATGCCTTAAAACTGGTCGTAAAAAGTACCTATTTTTGAAATTTTATTAAAACATGCATCGTTTTTCTACGCTTTATCTGGCTTACCCTTCCATATATTTAAACGCGGTTTGTTGCATCGGAAAGAGCAGATTTCAATGCATAGAGGGACGTTATTTCAGTTTCAAAATCAATTTCTAAATGCCTTAAAACTGGTCGTAAAAAGTACCTATTTTTGAAATTTTATTAAAACATGCATCGTTTTTCTACGCTTTATCTGGCTTACCCTTCCATATATTTAAACGCGGTTTGTTGCATCGGAAAGAGCAGATTTCAATGCATAGAGGGACGTTATTTCAGTTTCAAAATCAATTTCTAAATGCCTTAAAACTGGTCGTAAAAAGTACCTATTTTTGAAATTTTATTAAAACATGCATCGTTTTTCTACGCTTTATCTGGCTTACCCTTCCATATATTTAAACGCGGTTTGTTGCATCGGAAAGAGCAGATTTCAATGCATAGAGGGACGTTATTTCAGTTTCAAAATCAATTTCTAAATGCCTTAAAACTGGTCGTAAAAAGTACCTATTTTTGAAATTTTATTAAAACATGCATCGTTTTTCTACGCTTTATCTGGCTTACCCTTCCATATATTTAAACGCGGTTTGTTGCATCGGAAAGAGCAGATTTCAATGCATAGAGGGACGTTATTTCAGTTTCAAAATCAATTTCTAAATGCCTTAAAACTGGTCGTAAAAAGTACCTATTTTTGAAATTTTATTAAAACATGCATCGTTTTTCTACGCTTTATCTGGCTTACCCTTCCATATATTTAAACGCGGTTTGTTGCATCGGAAAGAGCAGATTTCAATGCATAGAGGGACGTTATTTCAGTTTCAAAATCAATTTCTAAATGCCTTAAAACTGGTCGTAAAAAGTACCTATTTTTGAAATTTTATTAAAACATGCATCGTTTTTCTACGCTTTATCTGGCTTACCCTTCCATATATTTAAACGCGGTTTGTTGCATCGGAAAGAGCAGATTTCAATGCATAGAGGGACGTTATTTCAGTTTCAAAATCAATTTCTAAATGCCTTAAAACTGGTCGTAAAAAGTACCTATTTTTGAAATTTTATTAAAACATGCATCGTTTTTCTACGCTTTATCTGGCTTACCCTTCCATATATTTAAACGCGGTTTGTTGCATCGGAAAGAGCAGATTTCAATGCATAGAGGGACGTTATTTCAGTTTCAAAATCAATTTCTAAATGCCTTAAAACTGGTCGTAAAAAGTACCTATTTTTGAAATTTTATTAAAACATGCATCGTTTTTCTACGCTTTATCTGGCTTACCCTTCCATATATTTAAACGCGGTTTGTTGCATCGGAAAGAGCAGATTTCAATGCATAGAGGGACGTTATTTCAGTTTCAAAATCAATTTCTAAATGCCTTAAAACTGGTCGTAAAAAGTACCTATTTTTGAAATTTTATTAAAACATGCATCGTTTTTCTACGCTTTATCTGGCTTACCCTTCCATATATTTAAACGCGGTTTGTTGCATCGGAAAGAGCAGATTTCAATGCATAGAGGGACGTTATTTCAGTTTCAAAATCAATTTCTAAATGCCTTAAAACTGGTCGTAAAAAGTACCTATTTTTGAAATTTTATTAAAACATGCATCGTTTTTCTACGCTTTATCTGGCTTACCCTTCCATATATTTAAACGCGGTTTGTTGCATCGGAATAGAGCAGATTTCAATGCATAGAGGGACGTTATTTCAGTTTCAAAATCAATTTCTAAATGCCTTAAAACTGGTCGTAAAAAGTACCTATTTTTGAAATTTTATTAAAACATGCATCGTTTTTCTACGCTTTATCTGGCTTACCCTTCCATATATTTAAACGCGGTTTGTTGCATCGGAAAGAGCAGATTTCAATGCATAGAGGGACGTTATTTCAGTTTCAAAATCAATTTCTAAATGCCTTAAAACTGGTCGTAAAAAGTACCTATTTTTGAAATTTTATTAAAACATGCATCGTTTTTCTACGCTTTATCTGGCTTACCCTTCCATATATTTAAACGCGGTTTGTTGCATCGGAAAGAGCAGATTTCAATGCATAGAGGGACGTTATTTCAGTTTCAAAATCAATTTCTAAATGCCTTAAAACTGGTCGTAAAAAGTACCTATTTTTGAAATTTTATTAAAACATGCATCGTTTTTCTACGCTTTATCTGGCTTACCCTTCCATATATTTAAACGCGGTTTGTTGCATCGGAAAGAGCAGATTTCAATGCATAGAGGGACGTTATTTCAGTTTCAAAATCAATTTCTAAATGCCTTAAAACTGGTCGTAAAAAGTACCTATTTTTGAAATTTTATTAAAACATGCATCGTTTTTCTACGCTTTATCTGGCTTACCCTTCCATATATTTAAACGCGGTTTGTTGCATCGGAAAGAGCAGATTTCAATGCATAGAGGGACGTTATTTCAGTTTCAAAATCAATTTCTAAATGCCTTAAAACTGGTCGTAAAAAGTACCTATTTTTGAAATTTTATTAAAACATGCATCGTTTTTCTACGCTTTATCTGGCTTACCCTTCCATATATTTAAACGCGGTTTGTTGCATCGGAAAGAGCAGATTTCAATGCATAGAGGGACGTTATTTCAGTTTCAAAATCAATTTCTAAATGCCTTAAAACTGGTCGTAAAAAGTACCTATTTTTGAAATTTTATTAAAACATGCATCGTTTTTCTACGCTTTATCTGGCTTACCCTTCCATATATTTAAACGCGGTTTGTTGCATCGGAAAGAGCAGATTTCAATGCATAGAGGGACGTTATTTCAGTTTCAAAATCAATTTCTAAATGCCTTAAAACTGGTCGTAAAAAGTACCTATTTTTGAAATTTTATTAAAACATGCATCGTTTTTCTACGCTTTATCTGGCTTACCCTTCCATATATTTAAACGCGGTTTGTTGCATCGGAAAGAGCAGATTTCAATGCATAGAGGGACGTTATTTCAGTTTCAAAATCAATTTCTAAATGCCTTAAAACTGGTCGTAAAAAGTACCTATTTTTGAAATTTTATTAAAACATGCATCGTTTTTCTACGCTTTATCTGGCTTACCCTTCCATATATTTAAACGCGGTTTGTTGCATCGGAAAGAGCAGATTTCAATGCATAGAGGGACGTTATTTCAGTTTCAAAATCAATTTCTAAATGCCTTAAAACTGGTCGTAAAAAGTACCTATTTTTGAAATTTTATTAAAACATGCATCGTTTTTCTACGCTTTATCTGGCTTACCCTTCCATATATTTAAACGCGGTTTGTTGCATCGGAAAGAGCAGATTTCAATGCATAGAGGGACGTTATTTCAGTTTCAAAATCAATTTCTAAATGCCTTAAAACTGGTCGTAAAAAGTACCTATTTTTGAAATTTTATTAAAACATGCATCGTTTTTCTACGCTTTATCTGGCTTACCCTTCCATATATTTAAACGCGGTTTGTTGCATCGGAAAGAGCAGATTTCAATGCATAGAGGGACGTTATTTCAGTTTCAAAATCAATTTCTAAATGCCTTAAAACTGGTCGTAAAAAGTACCTATTTTTGAAATTTTATTAAAACATGCATCGTTTTTCTACGCTTTATCTGGCTTACCCTTCCATATATTTAAACGCGGTTTGTTGCATCGGAAAGAGCAGATTTCAATGCATAGAGGGACGTTATTTCAGTTTCAAAATCAATTTCTAAATGCCTTAAAACTGGTCGTAAAAAGTACCTATTTTTGAAATTTTATTAAAACATGCATCGTTTTTCTACGCTTTATCTGGCTTACCCTTCCATATATTTAAACGCGGTTTGTTGCATCGGAAAGAGCAGATTTCAATGCATAGAGGGACGTTATTTCAGTTTCAAAATCAATTTCTAAATGCCTTAAAACTGGTCGTAAAAAGTACCTATTTTTGAAATTTTATTAAAACATGCATCGTTTTTCTACGCTTTATCTGGCTTACCCTTCCATATATTTAAACGCGGTTTGTTGCATCGGAAAGAGCAGATTTCAATGCATAGAGGGACGTTATTTCAGTTTCAAAATCAATTTCTAAATGCCTTAAAACTGGTCGTAAAAAGTACCTATTTTTGAAATTTTATTAAAACATGCATCGTTTTTCTACGCTTTATCTGGCTTACCCTTCCATATATTTAAACGCGGTTTGTTGCATCGGAAAGAGCAGATTTCAATGCATAGAGGGACGTTATTTCAGTTTCAAAATCAATTTCTAAATGCCTTAAAACTGGTCGTAAAAAGTACCTATTTTTGAAATTTTATTAAAACATGCATCGTTTTTCTACGCTTTATCTGGCTTACCCTTCCATATATTTAAACGCGGTTTGTTGCATCGGAAAGAGCAGATTTCAATGCATAGAGGGACGTTATTTCAGTTTCAAAATCAATTTCTAAATGCCTTAAAACTGGTCGTAAAAAGTACCTATTTTTGAAATTTTATTAAAACATGCATCGTTTTTCTACGCTTTATCTGGCTTACCCTTCCATATATTTAAACGCGGTTTGTTGCATCGGAAAGAGCAGATTTCAATGCATAGAGGGACGTTATTTCAGTTTCAAAATCAATTTCTAAATGCCTTAAAACTGGTCGTAAAAAGTACCTATTTTTGAAATTTTATTAAAACATGCATCGTTTTTCTACGCTTTATCTGGCTTACCCTTCCATATATTTAAACGCGGTTTGTTGCATCGGAAAGAGCAGATTTCAATGCATAGAGGGACGTTATTTCAGTTTCAAAATCAATTTCTAAATGCCTTAAAACTGGTCGTAAAAAGTACCTATTTTTGAAATTTTATTAAAACATGCATCGTTTTTCTACGCTTTATCTGGCTTACCCTTCCATATATTTAAACGCGGTTTGTTGCATCGGAAAGAGCAGATTTCAATGCATAGAGGGACGTTATTTCAGTTTCAAAATCAATTTCTAAATGCCTTAAAACTGGTCGTAAAAAGTACCTATTTTTGAAATTTTATTAAAACATGCATCGTTTTTCTACGCTTTATCTGGCTTACCCTTCCATATATTTAAACGCGGTTTGTTGCATCGGAAAGAGCAGATTTCAATGCATAGAGGGACGTTATTTCAGTTTCAAAATCAATTTCTAAATGCCTTAAAACTGGTCGTAAAAAGTACCTATTTTTGAAATTTTATTAAAACATGCATCGTTTTTCTACGCTTTATCTGGCTTACCCTTCCATATATTTAAACGCGGTTTGTTGCATCGGAAAGAGCAGATTTCAATGCATAGAGGGACGTTATTTCAGTTTCAAAATCAATTTCTAAATGCCTTAAAACTGGTCGTAAAAAGTACCTATTTTTGAAATTTTATTAAAACATGCATCGTTTTTCTACGCTTTATCTGGCTTACCCTTCCATATATTTAAACGCGGTTTGTTGCATCGGAAAGAGCAGATTTCAATGCATAGAGGGACGTTATTTCAGTTTCAAAATCAATTTCTAAATGCCTTAAAACTGGTCGTAAAAAGTACCTATTTTTGAAATTTTATTAAAACATGCATCGTTTTTCTACGCTTTATCTGGCTTACCCTTCCATATATTTAAACGCGGTTTGTTGCATCGGAAAGAGCAGATTTCAATGCATAGAGGGACGTTATTTCAGTTTCAAAATCAATTTCTAAATGCCTTAAAACTGGTCGTAAAAAGTACCTATTTTTGAAATTTTATTAAAACATGCATCGTTTTTCTACGCTTTATCTGGCTTACCCTTCCATATATTTAAACGCGGTTTGTTGCATCGGAAAGAGCAGATTTCAATGCATAGAGGGACGTTATTTCAGTTTCAAAATCAATTTCTAAATGCCTTAAAACTGGTCGTAAAAAGTACCTATTTTTGAAATTTTATTAAAACATGCATCGTTTTTCTACGCTTTATCTGGCTTACCCTTCCATATATTTAAACGCGGTTTGTTGCATCGGAAAGAGCAGATTTCAATGCATAGAGGGACGTTATTTCAGTTTCAAAATCAATTTCTAAATGCCTTAAAACTGGTCGTAAAAAGTACCTATTTTTGAAATTTTATTAAAACATGCATCGTTTTTCTACGCTTTATCTGGCTTACCCTTCCATATATTTAAACGCGGTTTGTTGCATCGGAAAGAGCAGATTTCAATGCATAGAGGGACGTTATTTCAGTTTCAAAATCAATTTCTAAATGCCTTAAAACTGGTCGTAAAAAGTACCTATTTTTGAAATTTTATTAAAACATGCATCGTTTTTCTACGCTTTATCTGGCTTACCCTTCCATATATTTAAACGCGGTTTGTTGCATCGGAAAGAGCAGATTTCAATGCATAGAGGGACGTTATTTCAGTTTCAAAATCAATTTCTAAATGCCTTAAAACTGGTCGTAAAAAGTACCTATTTTTGAAATTTTATTAAAACATGCATCGTTTTTCTACGCTTTATCTGGCTTACCCTTCCATATATTTAAACGCGGTTTGTTGCATCGGAAAGAGCAGATTTCAATGCATAGAGGGACGTTATTTCAGTTTCAAAATCAATTTCTAAATGCCTTAAAACTGGTCGTAAAAAGTACCTATTTTTGAAATTTTATTAAAACATGCATCGTTTTTCTACGCTTTATCTGGCTTACCCTTCCATATATTTAAACGCGGTTTGTTGCATCGGAAAGAGCAGATTTCAATGCATAGAGGGACGTTATTTCAGTTTCAAAATCAATTTCTAAATGCCTTAAAACTGGTCGTAAAAAGTACCTATTTTTGAAATTTTATTAAAACATGCATCGTTTTTCTACGCTTTATCTGGCTTACCCTTCCATATATTTAAACGCGGTTTGTTGCATCGGAAAGAGCAGATTTCAATGCATAGAGGGACGTTATTTCAGTTTCAAAATCAATTTCTAAATGCCTTAAAACTGGTCGTAAAAAGTACCTATTTTTGAAATTTTATTAAAACATGCATCGTTTTTCTACGCTTTATCTGGCTTACCCTTCCATATATTTAAACGCGGTTTGTTGCATCGGAAAGAGCAGATTTCAATGCATAGAGGGACGTTATTTCAGTTTCAAAATCAATTTCTAAATGCCTTAAAACTGGTCGTAAAAAGTACCTATTTTTGAAATTTTATTAAAACATGCATCGTTTTTCTACGCTTTATCTGGCTTACCCTTCCATATATTTAAACGCGGTTTGTTGCATCGGAAAGAGCAGATTTCAATGCATAGAGGGACGTTATTTCAGTTTCAAAATCAATTTCTAAATGCCTTAAAACTGGTCGTAAAAAGTACCTATTTTTGAAATTTTATTAAAACATGCATCGTTTTTCTACGCTTTATCTGGCTTACCCTTCCATATATTTAAACGCGGTTTGTTGCATCGGAAAGAGCAGATTTCAATGCATAGAGGGACGTTATTTCAGTTTCAAAATCAATTTCTAAATGCCTTAAAACTGGTCGTAAAAAGTACCTATTTTTGAAATTTTATTAAAACATGCATCGTTTTTCTACGCTTTATCTGGCTTACCCTTCCATATATTTAAACGCGGTTTGTTGCATCGGAAAGAGCAGATTTCAATGCATAGAGGGACGTTATTTCAGTTTCAAAATCAATTTCTAAATGCCTTAAAACTGGTCGTAAAAAGTACCTATTTTTGAAATTTTATTAAAACATGCATCGTTTTTCTACGCTTTATCTGGCTTACCCTTCCATATATTTAAACGCGGTTTGTTGCATCGGAAAGAGCAGATTTCAATGCATAGAGGGACGTTATTTCAGTTTCAAAATCAATTTCTAAATGCCTTAAAACTGGTCGTAAAAAGTACCTATTTTTGAAATTTTATTAAAACATGCATCGTTTTTCTACGCTTTATCTGGCTTACCCTTCCATATATTTAAACGCGGTTTGTTGCATCGGAAAGAGCAGATTTCAATGCATAGAGGGACGTTATTTCAGTTTCAAAATCAATTTCTAAATGCCTTAAAACTGGTCGTAAAAAGTACCTATTTTTGAAATTTTATTAAAACATGCATCGTTTTTCTACGCTTTATCTGGCTTACCCTTCCATATATTTAAACGCGGTTTGTTGCATCGGAAAGAGCAGATTTCAATGCATAGAGGGACGTTATTTCAGTTTCAAAATCAATTTCTAAATGCCTTAAAACTGGTCGTAAAAAGTACCTATTTTTGAAATTTTATTAAAACATGCATCGTTTTTCTACGCTTTATCTGGCTTACCCTTCCATATATTTAAACGCGGTTTGTTGCATCGGAAAGAGCAGATTTCAATGCATAGAGGGACGTTATTTCAGTTTCAAAATCAATTTCTAAATGCCTTAAAACTGGTCGTAAAAAGTACCTATTTTTGAAATTTTATTAAAACATGCATCGTTTTTCTACGCTTTATCTGGCTTACCCTTCCATATATTTAAACGCGGTTTGTTGCATCGGAAAGAGCAGATTTCAATGCATAGAGGGACGTTATTTCAGTTTCAAAATCAATTTCTAAATGCCTTAAAACTGGTCGTAAAAAGTACCTATTTTTGAAATTTTATTAAAACATGCATCGTTTTTCTACGCTTTATCTGGCTTACCCTTCCATATATTTAAACGCGGTTTGTTGCATCGGAAAGAGCAGATTTCAATGCATAGAGGGACGTTATTTCAGTTTCAAAATCAATTTCTAAATGCCTTAAAACTGGTCGTAAAAAGTACCTATTTTTGAAATTTTATTAAAACATGCATCGTTTTTCTACGCTTTATCTGGCTTACCCTTCCATATATTTAAACGCGGTTTGTTGCATCGGAAAGAGCAGATTTCAATGCATAGAGGGACGTTATTTCAGTTTCAAAATCAATTTCTAAATGCCTTAAAACTGGTCGTAAAAAGTACCTATTTTTGAAATTTTATTAAAACATGCATCGTTTTTCTACGCTTTATCTGGCTTACCCTTCCATATATTTAAACGCGGTTTGTTGCATCGGAAAGAGCAGATTTCAATGCATAGAGGGACGTTATTTCAGTTTCAAAATCAATTTCTAAATGCCTTAAAACTGGTCGTAAAAAGTACCTATTTTTGAAATTTTATTAAAACATGCATCGTTTTTCTACGCTTTATCTGGCTTACCCTTCCATATATTTAAACGCGGTTTGTTGCATCGGAAAGAGCAGATTTCAATGCATAGAGGGACGTTATTTCAGTTTCAAAATCAATTTCTAAATGCCTTAAAACTGGTCGTAAAAAGTACCTATTTTTGAAATTTTATTAAAACATGCATCGTTTTTCTACGCTTTATCTGGCTTACCCTTCCATATATTTAAACGCGGTTTGTTGCATCGGAAAGAGCAGATTTCAATGCATAGAGGGACGTTATTTCAGTTTCAAAATCAATTTCTAAATGCCTTAAAACTGGTCGTAAAAAGTACCTATTTTTGAAATTTTATTAAAACATGCATCGTTTTTCTACGCTTTATCTGGCTTACCCTTCCATATATTTAAACGCGGTTTGTTGCATCGGAAAGAGCAGATTTCAATGCATAGAGGGACGTTATTTCAGTTTCAAAATCAATTTCTAAATGCCTTAAAACTGGTCGTAAAAAGTACCTATTTTTGAAATTTTATTAAAACATGCATCGTTTTTCTACGCTTTATCTGGCTTACCCTTCCATATATTTAAACGCGGTTTGTTGCATCGGAAAGAGCAGATTTCAATGCATAGAGGGACGTTATTTCAGTTTCAAAATCAATTTCTAAATGCCTTAAAACTGGTCGTAAAAAGTACCTATTTTTGAAATTTTATTAAAACATGCATCGTTTTTCTACGCTTTATCTGGCTTACCCTTCCATATATTTAAACGCGGTTTGTTGCATCGGAAAGAGCAGATTTCAATGCATAGAGGGACGTTATTTCAGTTTCAAAATCAATTTCTAAATGCCTTAAAACTGGTCGTAAAAAGTACCTATTTTTGAAATTTTATTAAAACATGCATCGTTTTTCTACGCTTTATCTGGCTTACCCTTCCATATATTTAAACGCGGTTTGTTGCATCGGAAAGAGCAGATTTCAATGCATAGAGGGACGTTATTTCAGTTTCAAAATCAATTTCTAAATGCCTTAAAACTGGTCGTAAAAAGTACCTATTTTTGAAATTTTATTAAAACATGCATCGTTTTTCTACGCTTTATCTGGCTTACCCTTCCATATATTTAAACGCGGTTTGTTGCATCGGAAAGAGCAGATTTCAATGCATAGAGGGACGTTATTTCAGTTTCAAAATCAATTTCTAAATGCCTTAAAACTGGTCGTAAAAAGTACCTATTTTTGAAATTTTATTAAAACATGCATCGTTTTTCTACGCTTTATCTGGCTTACCCTTCCATATATTTAAACGCGGTTTGTTGCATCGGAAAGAGCAGATTTCAATGCATAGAGGGACGTTATTTCAGTTTCAAAATCAATTTCTAAATGCCTTAAAACTGGTCGTAAAAAGTACCTATTTTTGAAATTTTATTAAAACATGCATCGTTTTTCTACGCTTTATCTGGCTTACCCTTCCATATATTTAAACGCGGTTTGTTGCATCGGAAAGAGCAGATTTCAATGCATAGAGGGACGTTATTTCAGTTTCAAAATCAATTTCTAAATGCCTTAAAACTGGTCGTAAAAAGTACCTATTTTTGAAATTTTATTAAAACATGCATCGTTTTTCTACGCTTTATCTGGCTTACCCTTCCATATATTTAAACGCGGTTTGTTGCATCGGAAAGAGCAGATTTCAATGCATAGAGGGACGTTATTTCAGTTTCAAAATCAATTTCTAAATGCCTTAAAACTGGTCGTAAAAAGTACCTATTTTTGAAATTTTATTAAAACATGCATCGTTTTTCTACGCTTTATCTGGCTTACCCTTCCATATATTTAAACGCGGTTTGTTGCATCGGAAAGAGCAGATTTCAATGCATAGAGGGACGTTATTTCAGTTTCAAAATCAATTTCTAAATGCCTTAAAACTGGTCGTAAAAAGTACCTATTTTTGAAATTTTATTAAAACATGCATCGTTTTTCTACGCTTTATCTGGCTTACCCTTCCATATATTTAAACGCGGTTTGTTGCATCGGAAAGAGCAGATTTCAATGCATAGAGGGACGTTATTTCAGTTTCAAAATCAATTTCTAAATGCCTTAAAACTGGTCGTAAAAAGTACCTATTTTTGAAATTTTATTAAAACATGCATCGTTTTTCTACGCTTTATCTGGCTTACCCTTCCATATATTTAAACGCGGTTTGTTGCATCGGAAAGAGCAGATTTCAATGCATAGAGGGACGTTATTTCAGTTTCAAAATCAATTTCTAAATGCCTTAAAACTGGTCGTAAAAAGTACCTATTTTTGAAATTTTATTAAAACATGCATCGTTTTTCTACGCTTTATCTGGCTTACCCTTCCATATATTTAAACGCGGTTTGTTGCATCGGAAAGAGCAGATTTCAATGCATAGAGGGACGTTATTTCAGTTTCAAAATCAATTTCTAAATGCCTTAAAACTGGTCGTAAAAAGTACCTATTTTTGAAATTTTATTAAAACATGCATCGTTTTTCTACGCTTTATCTGGCTTACCCTTCCATATATTTAAACGCGGTTTGTTGCATCGGAAAGAGCAGATTTCAATGCATAGAGGGACGTTATTTCAGTTTCAAAATCAATTTCTAAATGCCTTAAAACTGGTCGTAAAAAGTACCTATTTTTGAAATTTTATTAAAACATGCATCGTTTTTCTACGCTTTATCTAGCTTACCCTTCCATATATTTAAACGCGGTTTGTTGCATCGGAAAGAGCAGATTTCAATGCATAGAGGGACGTTATTTCAGTTTCAAAATCAATTTCTAAATGCCTTAAAACTGGTCGTAAAAAGTACCTATTTTTGAAATTTTATTAAAACATGCATCGTTTTTCTACGCTTTATCTGGCTTACCCTTCCATATATTTAAACGCGGTTTGTTGCATCGGAAAGAGCAGATTTCAATGCATAGAGGGACGTTATTTCAGTTTCAAAATCAATTTCTAAATGCCTTAAAACTGGTCGTAAAAAGTACCTATTTTTGAAATTTTATTAAAACATGCATCGTTTTTCTACGCTTTATCTGGCTTACCCTTCCATATATTTAAACGCGGTTTGTTGCATCGGAAAGAGCAGATTTCAATGCATAGAGGGACGTTATTTCAGTTTCAAAATCAATTTCTAAATGCCTTAAAACTGGTCGTAAAAAGTACCTATTTTTGAAATTTTATTAAAACATGCATCGTTTTTCTACGCTTTATCTGGCTTACCCTTCCATATATTTAAACGCGGTTTGTTGCATCGGAAAGAGCAGATTTCAATGCATAGAGGGACGTTATTTCAGTTTCAAAATCAATTTCTAAATGCCTTAAAACTGGTCGTAAAAAGTACCTATTTTTGAAATTTTATTAAAACATGCATCGTTTTTCTACGCTTTATCTGGCTTACCCTTCCATATATTTAAACGCGGTTTGTTGCATCGGAAAGAGCAGATTTCAATGCATAGAGGGACGTTATTTCAGTTTCAAAATCAATTTCTAAATGCCTTAAAACTGGTCGTAAAAAGTACCTATTTTTGAAATTTTATTAAAACATGCATCGTTTTTCTACGCTTTATCTGGCTTACCCTTCCATATATTTAAACGCGGTTTGTTGCATCGGAAAGAGCAGATTTCAATGCATAGAGGGACGTTATTTCAGTTTCAAAATCAATTTCTAAATGCCTTAAAACTGGTCGTAAAAAGTACCTATTTTTGAAATTTTATTAAAACATGCATCGTTTTTCTACGCTTTATCTGGCTTACCCTTCCATATATTTAAACGCGGTTTGTTGCATCGGAAAGAGCAGATTTCAATGCATAGAGGGACGTTATTTCAGTTTCAAAATCAATTTCTAAATGCCTTAAAACTGGTCGTAAATAGTACCTATTTTTGAAATTTTATTAAAACATGCATCGTTTTTCTACGCTTTATCTGGCTTACCCTTCCATATATTTAAACGCGGTTTGTTGCATCGGAAAGAGCAGATTTCAATGCATAGAGGGACGTTATTTCAGTTTCAAAATCAATTTCTAAATGCCTTAAAACTGGTCGTAAAAAGTACCTATTTTTGAAATTTTATTAAAACATGCATCGTTTTTCTACGCTTTATCTGGCTTACCCTTCCATATATTTAAACGCGGTTTGTTGCATCGGAAAGAGCAGATTTCAATGCATAGAGGGACGTTATTTCAGTTTCAAAATCAATTTCTAAATGCCTTAAAACTGGTCGTAAAAAGTACCTATTTTTGAAATTTTATTAAAACATGCATCGTTTTTCTACGCTTTATCTGGCTTACCCTTCCATATATTTAAACGCGGTTTGTTGCATCGGAAAGAGCAGATTTCAATGCATAGAGGGACGTTATTTCAGTTTCAAAATCAATTTCTAAATGCCTTAAAACTGGTCGTAAAAAGTACCTATTTTTGAAATTTTATTAAAACATGCATCGTTTTTCTACGCTTTATCTGGCTTACCCTTCCATATATTTAAACGCGGTTTGTTGCATCGGAAAGAGCAGATTTCAATGCATAGAGGGACGTTATTTCAGTTTCAAAATCAATTTCTAAATGCCTTAAAACTGGTCGTAAAAAGTACCTATTTTTGAAATTTTATTAAAACATGCATCGTTTTTCTACGCTTTATCTGGCTTACCCTTCCATATATTTAAACGCGGTTTGTTGCATCGGAAAGAGCAGATTTCAATGCATAGAGGGACGTTATTTCAGTTTCAAAATCAATTTCTAAATGCCTTAAAACTGGTCGTAAATAGTACCTATTTTTGAAATTTTATTAAAACATGCATCGTTTTTCTACGCTTTATCTGGCTTACCCTTCCATATATTTAAACGCGGTTTGTTGCATCGGAAAGAGCAGATTTCAATGCATAGAGGGACGTTATTTCAGTTTCAAAATCAATATCTAAATGCCTTAAAACTGGTCGTGAAAAGTACCTATTTTTGAAATTTTATTAAAACATGCATCGTTTTTCTACGCTTTATCTGGCTTACCCTTCCATATATTTAAACGCGGTTTGTTGCATCGGAAAGAGCAGATTTCAATGCATAGAGGGACGTTATTTCAGTTTCAAAATCAATTTCTAAATGCCTTAAAACTGGTCGTAAAAAGTACCTATTTTTGAAATTTTATTAAAGCATGCATCGTTTTTCTACGCTTTATCTGGCTTACCCTTCCATATATTTAAACGCGGTTTGTTGCATCGGAAAGAGCAGATTTCAATGCATAGAGGGACGTTATTTCAGTTTCAAAATCAATTTCTAAATGCCTTAAAACTGGTCGTAAAAAGTACCTATTTTTGAAATTTTATTAAAACATGCATCGTTTTTCTACGCTTTATCTGGCTTACCCTTCCATATATTTAAACGCGGTTTGTTGCATCGGAAAGAGCAGATTTCAATGCATAGAGGGACGTTATTTCAGTTTCAAAATCAATTTCTAAATGCCTTAAAACTGGTCGTAAAAAGTACCTATTTTTGAAATTTTATTAAAACATGCATCGTTTTTCTACGCTTTATCTGGCTTACCCTTCCATATATTTAAACGCGGTTTGTTGCATCGGAAAGAGCAGATTTCAATGCATAGAGGGACGTTATTTCAGTTTCAAAATCAATTTCTAAATGCCTTAAAACTGGTCGTAAAAAGTACCTATTTTTGAAATTTTATTAAAACATGCATCGTTTTTCTACGCTTTATCTGGCTTACCCTTCCATATATTTAAACGCGGTTTGTTGCATCGGAAAGAGCAGATTTCAATGCATAGAGGGACGTTATTTCGTTTCAATCTTCAATTTCTAAATGCCTTAAAACTGGTCGTAAAAAGTACCTATTTTTGAAATTTTATTAAAACATGCATCGTTTTTCTACGCTTTATCTGGCTTACCCTTCCATATATTTAAACGCGGTTTGTTGCATCGGAAAGAGCAGATTTCAATGCATAGAGGGACGTTATTTCAGTTTCAAAATCAATTTCTAAATGCCTTAAAACTGGTCGTAAAAAGTACCTATTTTTGAAATTTTATTAAAACATGCATCGTTTTTCTACGCTTTATCTGGCTTACCCTTCCATATATTTAAACGCGGTTTGTTGCATCGGAAAGAGCAGATTTCAATGCATAGAGGGACGTTATTTCAGTTTCAAAATCAATTTCTAAATGCCTTAAAACTGGTCGTAAAAAGTACCTATTTTTGAAATTTTATTAAAAATGCATCGTTTTTCTACGCTTTATCTGGCTTACCCTTCCATATATTTAAACGCGGTTTGTTGCATCGGAAAGAGCAGATTTCAATGCATAGAGGGACGTTATTTCAGTTTCAAAATCAATTTCTAAATGCCTTAAAACTGGTCGTAAATAGTACCTATTTTTGAAATTTTATTAAAACATGAATCGTTTTTCTACGCTTTATCTGGCTTACCCTTCCATATATTTAAACGCGGTTTGTTGCATCGGAAAGAGCAGATTTCAGTGCATAGAGGGACGTTATTTCAGTTTCAAAATCAATTTCTAAATGCCTTAAAACTGGTCGTAAAAAGTACCTATTTTTGAAATTTTATTAAAACATGCATCGTTTTTCTACGCTTTATCTGGCTTACCCTTCCATATATTTAAACGCGGTTTGTTGCATCGGAAAGAGCAGATTTCAATGCATAGAGGGACGTTATTTCAGTTTCAAAATCAATTTCTAAATGCCTTAAAACTGGTCGTAAAAAGTACCTATTTTTGAAATTTTATTAAAACATGCATCGTTTTTCTACGCTTTATCTGGCTTACCCTTCCATATATTTAAACGCGGTTTGTTGCATCGGAAAGAGCAGATTTCAATGCATAGAGGGACGTTATTTCAGTTTCAAAATCAATTTCTAAATGCCTTAAAACTGGTCGTAAAAAGTAGCTATTTTTGAAATTTTATTAAAACATGCATCGTTTTTCTACGCTTTATCTGGCTTACCCTTCCATATATTTAAACGCGGTTTGTTGCATCGGAAAGAGCAGATTTCAATGCATAGAGGGACGTTATTTCAGTTTCAAAATCAATTTCTAAATGCCTTAAAACTGGTCGTAAAAAGTACCTATTTTTGAAATTTTATTAAAACATGCATCGTTTTTCTACGCTTTATCTGGCTTACCCTTCCATATATTTAAACGCGGTTTGTTGCATCGGAAAGAGCAGATTTCAATGCATAGAGGGACGTTATTTCAGTTTCAAAATCAATTTCTAAATGCCTTAAAACTGGTCGTAAAAAGTACCTATTTTTGAAATTTTATTAAAACATGCATCGTTTTTCTACGCTTTATCTGGCTTACCCTTCCATATATTTAAACGCGGTTTGTTGCATCGGAAAGAGCAGATTTCAATGCATAGAGGGACGTTATTTCAGTTTCAAAATCAATTTCTAAATGCCTTAAAACTGGTCGTAAAAAGTACCTATTTTTGAAATTTTATTAAAACATGCATCGTTTTTCTACGCTTTATCTGGCTTACCCTTCCATATATTTAAACGCGGTTTGTTGCATCGGAAAGAGCAGATTTCAATGCATAGAGGGACGTTATTTCAGTTTCAAAATCAATTTCTAAATGCCTTAAAACTGGTCGTAAAAAGTAGCTATTTTTGAAATTTTATTAAAACATGCATCGTTTTTCTACGCTTTATCTGGCTTACCCTTCCATATATTTAAACGCGGTTTGTTGCATCGGAAAGAGCAGATTTCAATGCATAGAGGGACGTTATTTCAGTTTCAAAATCAATTTCTAAATGCCTTAAAACTGGTCGTAAAAAGTACCTATTTTTGAAATTTTATTAAAACATGCATCGTTTTTCTACGCTTTATCTGGCTTACCCTTCCATATATTTAAACGCGGTTTGTTGCATCGGAAAGAGCAGATTTCAATGCATAGAGGGACGTTATTTCAGTTTCAAAATCAATTTCTAAATGCCTTAAAACTGGTCGTAAAAAGTACCTATTTTTGAAATTTTATTAAAACATGCATCGTTTTTCTACGCTTTATCTGGCTTACCCTTCCATATATTTAAACGCGGTTTGTTGCATCGGAAAGAGCAGATTTCAATGCATAGAGGGACGTTATTTCAGTTTCAAAATCAATTTCTAAATGCCTTAAAACTGGTCGTAAAAAGTACCTATTTTTGAAATTTTATTAAAACATGCATCGTTTTTCTACGCTTTATCTGGCTTACCCTTCCATATATTTAAACGCGGTTTGTTGCATCGGAAAGAGCAGATTTCAATGCATAGAGGGACGTTATTTCAGTTTCAAAATCAATTTCTAAATGCCTTAAAACTGGTCGTAAAAAGTACCTATTTTTGAAATTTTATTAAAACATGCATCGTTTTTCTACGCTTTATCTGGCTTACCCTTCCATATATTTGAACGCGGTTTGTTGCATCGGAAAGAGCAGATTTCAGTGCATAGAGGGACGTTATTTCAGTTTCAAAATCAATTTCTAAATGCCTTAAAACTGGTCGTAAAAAGTACCTATTTTTGAAATTTTATTAAAACATGCATCGTTTTTCTACGCTTTATCTGGCTTACCCTTCCATATATTTAAACGCGGTTTGTTGCATCGGAAAGAGCAGATTTCAATGCATAGAGGGACGTTATTTCAGTTTCAAAATCAATTTCTAAATGCCTTAAAACTGGTCGTAAAAAGTACCTATTTTTGAAATTTTATTAAAACATGCATCGTTTTTCTACGCTTTATCTGGCTTACCCTTCCATATATTTAAACGCGGTTTGTTGCATCGGAAAGAGCAGATTTCAATGCATAGAGGGACGTTATTTCAGTTTCAAAATCAATTTCTAAATGCCTTAAAACTGGTCGTAAAAAGTACCTATTTTTGAAATTTTATTAAAACATGCATCGTTTTTCTACGCTTTATCTGGCTTACCCTTCCATATATTTAAACGCGGTTTGTTGCATCGGAAAGAGCAGATTTCAATGCATAGAGGGACGTTATTTCAGTTTCAAAATCAATTTCTAAATGCCTTAAAACTGGTCGTAAAAAGTACCTATTTTTGAAATTTTATTAAAACATGCATCGTTTTTCTACGCTTTATCTGGCTTACCCTTCCATATATTTAAACGCGGTTTGTTGCATCGGAAAGAGCAGATTTCAATGCATAGAGGGACGTTATTTCAGTTTCAAAATCAATTTCTAAATGCCTTAAAACTGGTCGTAAAAAGTAGCTATTTTTGAAATTTTATTAAAACATGCATCGTTTTTCTACGCTTTATCTGGCTTACCCTTCCATATATTTAAACGCGGTTTGTTGCATCGGAAAGAGCAGATTTCAATGCATAGAGGGACGTTATTTCAGTTTCAAAATCAATTTGTAAATGCCTTAAAACTGGTCGTAAAAAGTACCTATTTTTGAAATTTTATTAAAACATGCATCGTTTTTCTACGCTTTATCTGGCTTACCCTTCCATATATTTAAACGCGGTTTGTTGCATCGGAAAGAGCAGATTTCAATGCATAGAGGGACGTTATTTCAGTTTCAAAATCAATTTCTAAATGCCTTAAAACTGGTCGTAAAAAGTAGCTATTTTTGAAATTTTATTAAAACATGCATCGTTTTTCTACGCTTTATCTGGCTTACCCTTCCATATATTTAAACGCGGTTTGTTGCATCGGAAAGAGCAGATTTCAATGCATAGAGGGACGTTATTTCAGTTTCAAAATCAATTTCTAAATGCCTTAAAACTGGTCGTAAAAAGTAGCTATTTTTGAAATTTTATTAAAACATGCATCGTTTTTCTACGCTTTATCTGGCTTACCCTTCCATATATTTAAACGCGGTTTGTTGCATCGGAAAGAGCAGATTTCAATGCATAGAGGGACGTTATTTCAGTTTCAAAATCAATTTCTAAATGCCTTAAAACTGGTCGTAAAAAGTACCTATTTTTGAAATTTTATTAAAACATGCATCGTTTTTCTACGCTTTATCTGGCTTACCCTTCCATATATTTAAACGCGGTTTGTTGCATCGGAAAGAGCAGATTTCAATGCATAGAGGGACGTTATTTCAGTTTCAAAATCAATTTCTAAATGCCTTAAAACTGGTCGTAAAAAGTACCTATTTTTGAAATTTTATTAAAACATGCATCGTTTTTCTACGCTTTATCTGGCTTACCCTTCCATATATTTAAACGCGGTTTGTTGCATCGGAAAGAGCAGATTTCAATGCATAGAGGGACGTTATTTCAGTTTCAAAATCAATTTCTAAATGCCTTAAAACTGGTCGTAAAAAGTAGCTATTTTTGAAATTTTATTAAAACATGCATCGTTTTTCTACGCTTTATCTGGCTTACCCTTCCATATATTTAAACGCGGTTTGTTGCATCGGAAAGAGCAGATTTCAATGCATAGAGGGACGTTATTTCAGTTTCAAAATCAATTTCTAAATGCCTTAAAACTGGTCGTAAAGAGTACCTATTTTTGAAATTTTATTAAAACATGCATCGTTTTTCTACGCTTTATCTGGCTTACCCTTCCATATATTTAAACGCGGTTTGTTGCATCGGAAAGAGCAGATTTCAATGCATAGAGGGACGTTATTTCAGTTTCAAAATCAATTTCTAAATGCCTTAAAACTGGTCGTAAAAAGTACCTATTTTTGAAATTTTATTAAAACATGCATTGTTTTTCTACGCTTTATCTGGCTTACCCTTCCATATATTTAAACGCGGTTTGTTGCATCGGAAAGAGCAGATTTCGATGCATAGAGGGACGTTATTTCAGTTTCAAAATCAATTTCTAAATGCCTTAAAACTGGTCGTAAAAAGTACCTATTTTTGAAATTTTATTAAAACATGCATCGTTTTTCTACGCTTTATCTGGCTTACCCTTCCATATATTTAAACGCGGTTTGTTGCATCGGAAAGAGCAGATTTCAATGCATAGAGGGACGTTATTTCAGTTTCAAAATCAATTTCTAAATGCCTTAAAACTGGTCGTAAAAAGTACCTATTTTTGAAATTTTATTAAAACATGCATCGTTTTTCTACGCTTTATCTGGCTTACCCTTCCATATATTTAAACGCGGTTTGTTGCATCGGAAAGAGCAGATTTCAATGCATAGAGGGACGTTATTTCAGTTTCAAAATCAATTTCTAAATGCCTTAAAACTGGTCGTAAAGAGTACCTATTTTTGAAATTTTATTAAAACATGCATCGTTTTTCTACGCTTTATCTGGCTTACCCTTCCATATATTTAAACGCGGTTTGTTGCATCGGAAAGAGCAGATTTCAATGCATAGAGTGACGTTATTTCAGTTTCAAAATCAATTTCTAAATGCCTTAAAACTGGTCGTAAAAAGTACCTATTTTTGAAATTTTATTAAAACATGCATCGTTTTTCTACGCTTTATGTGGCTTATCCTTCCATATATTTAAACGCGGTTTGTTGCATCGGAAAGAGCAGATTTCAGTGCATAGAGGGACGTTATTTCAGTTTCAAAATCAATTTCTAAATGCCTTAAAACTGGTCGTAAAAAGTAGCTATTTTTGAAATTTTATTAAAACATGCATCGTTTTTCTACGCTTTATCTGGCTTACCCTTCCATATATTTAAACGCGGTTTGTTGCATCGGAAAGAGCAGATTTCAATGCATAGAGGGACGTTATTTCAGTTTCAAAATCAATTTCTAAATGCCTTAAAACTGGTCGTAAAAAGTAGCTATTTTTGAAATTTTATTAAAACATGCATCGTTTTTCTACGCTTTATCTGGCTTACCCTTCCATATATTTAAACGCGGTTTGTTGCATCGGAAAGAGCAGATTTCAATGCATAGAGGGACGTTATTTCAGTTTCAAAATCAATTTCTAAATGCCTTAAAACTGGTCGTAAAAAGTACCTATTTTTGAAATTTTATTAAAACATGCATCGTTTTTCTACGCTTTATCTGGCTTACCCTTCCATATATTTAAACGCGGTTTGTTGCATCGGAAAGAGCAGATTTCAATGCATAGAGGGACGTTATTTCAGTTTCAAAATCAATTTCTAAATGCCTTAAAACTGGTCGTAAAAAGTACCTATTTTTGAAATTTTATTAAAACATGCATCGTTTTTCTACGCTTTATCTGGCTTACCCTTCCATATATTTAAACGCGGTTTGTTGCATCGGAAAGAGCAGATTTCAATGCATAGAGGGACGTTATTTCAGTTTCAAAATCAATTTCTAAATGCCTTAAAACTGGTCGTAAAAAGTACCTATTTTTGAAATTTTATTAAAACATGCATCGTTTTTCTACGCTTTATCTGGCTTACCCTTCCATATATTTAAACGCGGTTTGTTGCATCGGAAAGAGCAGATTTCAATGCATAGAGGGACGTTATTTCAGTTTCAAAATCAATTTCTAAATGCCTTAAAACTGGTCGTAAAAAGTACCTATTTTTGAAATTTTATTAAAACATGCATCGTTTTTCTACGCTTTATCTGGCTTACCCTTCCATATATTTAAACGCGGTTTGTTGCATCGGAAAGAGCAGATTTCAATGCATAGAGGGACGTTATTTCAGTTTCAAAATCAATTTCTAAATGCCTTAAAACTGGTCGTAAAAAGTACCTATTTTTGAAATTTTATTAAAACATGCATCGCTTTTCTACGCTTTATCTGGCTTACCCTTCCATATATTTAAACGCGGTTTGTTGCATCGGAAAGAGCAGATTTCAATGCATAGAGGGACGTTATTTCAGTTTCAAAATCAATTTCTAAATGCCTTAAAACTGGTCGTAAAGAGTACCTATTTTTGAAATTTTATTAAAACATGCATCGTTTTTCTACGCTTTATCTGGCTTACCCTTCCATATATTTAAACGCGGTTTGTTGCATCGGAAAGAGCAGATTTCAATGCATAGAGGGACGTTATTTCAGTTTCAAAATCAATTTCTAAATGCCTTAAAACTGGTCGTAAAAAGTACCTATTTTTGAAATTTTATTAAAACATGCATCGCTTTTCTACGCTTTATCTGGCTTACCCTTCCATATATTTAAACGCGGTTTGTTGCATCGGAAAGAGCAGATTTCAATGCATAGAGGGACGTTATTTCAGTTTCAAAATCAATTTCTAAATGCCTTAAAACTGGTCGTAAAGAGTACCTATTTTTGAAATTTTATTAAAACATGCATCGTTTTTCTACGCTTTATCTGGCTTACCCTTCCATATATTTAAACGCGGTTTGTTGCATCGGAAAGAGCAGATTTCAATGCATAGAGGGACGTTATTTCAGTTTCAAAATCAATTTCTAAATGCCTTAAAACTGGTCGTAAAAAGTACCTATTTTTGAAATTTTATTAAAACATGCATCGTTTTTCTACGCTTTATCTGGCTTACCCTTCCATATATTTAAACGCGGTTTGTTGCATCGGAAAGAGCAGATTTCAATGCATAGAGGGACGTTATTTCAGTTTCAAAATCAATTTCTAAATGCCTTAAAACTGGTCGTAAAAAGTACCTATTTTTGAAATTTTATTAAAACATGCATCGCTTTTCTACGCTTTATCTGGCTTACCCTTCCATATATTTAAACGCGGTTTGTTGCATCGGAAAGAGCAGATTTCAATGCATAGAGGGACGTTATTTCAGTTTCAAAATCAATTTCTAAATGCCTTAAAACTGGTCGTAAGAAGTACCTATTTTTGAAATTTTATTAAAACATGCATCGTTTTTCTACGCTTTATCTGGCTTACCCTTCCATATATTTAAACGCGGTTTGTTGCATCGGAAAGAGCAGATTTCAATGCATAAAGGGACGTTATTTCAGTTTCAAAATCAATTTCTAAATGCCTTAAAACTGGTCGTAAAAAGTACCTATTTTTGAAATTTTATTAAAACATGCATCGTTTTTCTACGCTTTATCTGGCTTACCCTTCCATATATTTAAACGCGGTTTGTTGCATCGGAAAGAGCAGATTTCAATGCATAGAGGGACGTTATTTCAGTTTCAAAATCAATTTCTAAATGCCTTAAAACTGGTCGTAAAAAGTACCTATTTTTGAAATTTTATTAAAACATGCATCGTTTTTCTACGCTTTATCTGGCTTACCCTTCCATATATTTAAACGCGGTTTGTTGCATCGGAAAGAGCAGATTTCAATGCATAGAGGGACGTTATTTCAGTTTCAAAATCAATTTCTAAATTCCTTAAAACTGGTCGTAAAGAGTACCTATTTTTGAAATTTTATTAAAACATGCATCGTTTTTCTACGCTTTATCTGGCTTACCCTTCCATATATTTAAACGCGGTTTGTTGCATCGGAAAGAGCAGATTTCAATGCATAGAGGGACGTTATTTCAGTTTCAAAATCAATTTCTAAATGCCTTAAAACTGGTCGTAAAAAGTACCTATTTTTGAAATTTTATTAAAACATGCATCGTTTTTCTACGCTTTATCTGGCTTACCCTTCCATATATTTAAACGCGGTTTGTTGCATCGGAAAGAGCAGATTTCAATGCATAGAGGGACGTTATTTCAGTTTCAAAATCAATTTCTAAATGCCTTAAAACTGGTCGTAAAAAGTACCTATTTTTGAAATTTTATTAAAACATGCATCGTTTTTCTACGCTTTATCTGGCTTACCCTTCCATATATTTAAACGCGGTTTGTTGCATCGGAAAGAGCAGATTTCAATGCATAGAGGGACGTTATTTCAGTCTCAAAATCAATTTCTAAATGCCTTAAAACTGGTCGTAAAAAGTACCTATTTTTGAAATTTTATTAAAACATGCATCGTTTTTCTACGCTTTATCTGGCTTACCCTTCCATATATTTAAACGCGGTTTGTTGCATCGGAAAGAGCAGATTTCAATGCATAGAGGGACGTTATTTCAGTTTCAAAATCAATTTCTAAATGCCTTAAAACTGGTCGTAAAAAGTACCTATTTTTGAAATTTTATTAAAACATGCATCGTTTTTCTACGCTTTATCTGGCTTACCCTTCCATATATTTAAACGCGGTTTGTTGCATCGGAAAGGGCAGATTTCAATGCATAGAGGGACGTTATTTCAGTTTCAAAATCAATTTCTAAATGCCTTAAAACTGGTCGTAAAAAGTACCTATTTTTGAAATTTTATTAAAACATGCATCGTTTTTCTACGCTTTATCTGGCTTACCCTTCCATATATTTAAACGCGGTTTGTTGCATCGGAAAGAGCAGATTTCAATGC
>OY998127.1:17721330-17727445 GCA_963921985.1 Agrilus biguttatus | reverse complement strand
AAAATTGTGGGTCTGGAAGACGGCATACGCTTTCTGACACTTAACAACAATTGAATGTTCAATTGTTTCGAAATCACAGCAAACTGCTTTCATTAACGTTATACAGTTATATATTTATACAGTGCAAATAGGGAAAATCTTCACAAATTGTAAATTTCTCAAAAAGTATAAACAAAAGTATACGTTAGTCCCGTATCAATAGACGCCAAATTCAATGGCGAATTCGAATATGCAGTCAAAAATGGGTCACTACATTTAAAAAAGTTGACTTATGCCCCTTTGAATTTGACCAAATTTGACCACAAATTCTGAACACGCTGTACATCTCAGTTCAAAACCACATTTGTTTTTCGATAATGTGTATACTTATAAATAAATTTTACGAGTTATAAAGCAAAATCTCAAAAATTAATTGAATTACGGTTTCTTAAATGTTAACGTGCAAATGTCAATTTTTTTTTAAAAATTAAATAACTCAAAATCCGTCAATATTTTCGGGATAGTGCTTCTCGTAAAATATGAATGAATTCAGATTTTCTATCGGAATATGTAAAAAAAAGTATGTCATTCCATTTAAAATAAGAAAGTTAACATCTACTTCCGGTATAACCGGATGTAAATCGAACTTGAAAATATTTTTAAAAGAAGCGTCATAAACAATAACCAAGGAAGCCCAAGTTTCAGAATTGAATTCGTTCTACTAATTCATATACTTCTAATAGCTCATCAACTTGAAAAACCCTGAAAATATACAATCCTCCGATTTCAGGCTTCAATTCCGACCGTTGCACCGCGAAAAGTCGGACCGTTGCACCGCGGTGGCGTTCGACCGTTGTACCGCGAAACGATGCGCGATGCAACGGTCCGTCTATTACGACCGTTGCACCGCGAAAAGTCGGACCGTTGTACCGCGAATTCACGCGCGGTGCAACGGTCCGTCGATCGGACCGTTGCACCGCGAGTAGTCGGACCGTTGTACCGCGAAACCATGCGCGGTGCAACGGTCTACCTATTTCGACCGTTGCACCGCGAAAAGTCGGACCGTTGTACCGCGAAACGACGCGCGGTGCAACGGTCTGCCTATTTCACCGGGGGGCCGAGTTGCTTCGATGGCGTCCATTCGGGGGGCCAACTGGGAAATGTGCGTGCTTGCCGAGCTGTTGGTGAATTTGGACCGGTCGTGTGACTGTTCGCCGGCCCTAATTGCAGCACTTCGGTCCTCCCGAATGAAATTTTTTTCAATGTCCCGTTCGCGGTACAACAATTTCTCATCGGAACACTACAACAATAATAACAATAACAACAACAAATTTGTGAAGATTTTGCCTTTTTGCACTGCATACGTTTAATGTCAATTAAAACAGTGTCCTGCGATTTCGAAACAATTGAACATCCGATTGTTGTTAAGTGTCGGAAAGCGTATGCCGTCTTCCAGACCCACAATTTTCAATTGTTGCAATAAAGCATCCACGATGAATTATTTACTTTACCACAATTGAATGTTCAATTGTTTCGAAATCACAGGACACTGCTTTCATTAACGTTAAACGTATATTTATACAGTGCAAATAGGGAAAATCTTCACAAATTGTAAATTTTCTCAAAAAGTATAAACAAATGTATACGTTAGTCCCATATCGATAGACGCCAAATTCAATGACGAATTCGAATATGCAGTCAAAAATGGGTCATTCCGTTTAAAAAAATTGACTTATGCCCCTTTGAAGCTGACCAAATTTGACCACAAATTTTGAACACCCTGTACATTTTAGTTCAAAACCACATATTTTTTTGGATAATGTGTATACCTGTCAATAAATGTTACGAGTTATAAAGCAAAATCTCATAAATTAATTGAATTACGGTTTTTTAAATGTTAACGTGCAAATGTCAATTTTTTTTTTTAAAAATTAAATAACTCAAAATCCGTCAATATTTTCGGGGTAGTGCTTCTCGTAAAATATGCATAAATTCAGATTTTCTATCGGAATATGCAAAAAAAAGTATGTCATTCCGTTTAAAATAAGAAAGTTAACATCTACTTCCGGTATAACCGGATGTAAATCGAACTTGAAAATATTTTTAAAAGAAGCGTCATAAACAATAACCAAGGAAGCCCAAGTTTCAGAATTGAATTCGTTCTACTAATTCATATACTTCTAATAGCTCATCAACTTGAAAAACCCTGAAAATATACAATCCTCCGATTTCAGGCTTCAATTCCGACCGTTGCACCGCGAAAAGTCGGACCGTTGCACCGCGGTGGCGTTCGACCGTTGTACCGCGAAACGATGCGCGATGCAACGGTCCGTCGATCGGACCGTTGCACCGCGAGTAGTCGGACCGTTGTACCGCGAAACCATGCGCGGTGCAACGGTCTACCTATTTCGACCGTTGCACCGCGAAAAGTCGGACCGTTGTACCGCGAAACGACGCGCGGTGCAACGGTCCGTCCATTCCGACCGTTGCACCGCGAATTCACGCGCGGTGCAACGGTCCGTCGATCGGACCGTTGCACCGCGAATAGTCGGACCGTTGCACCGCGAATAGTCGGACCGTTGTACCGCGAAACGACGCGCGGTGCAACGGTCCGTCCATTCCGACCGTTGCACCGCGAATTCACGCGCGGTGCAACGGTCCGTCGATCGGACCGTTGCACCGCGAATAGTCGGACCGTTGTACCGCGAAACGACGCGCGGTGCAACGGTCCGTCCATTCCGACCGTTGCACCGCGAATTCACGCGCGGTGCAACGGTCCGTCGATCGGACCGTTGCACCGCGAATAGTCGGACCGTTGTACCGCGAAACGACGCGCGGTGCAACGGTCTACCTATTTCACCGGGGCCGAGTTGCGTCGATGGCGTCCATTCGGGGGTCGACTGGGAAATGTGCGTGCTTGCCGAGCTGTTGGTGAGTTTGGACCGGTCGTGTGACTGTACGCCGGCCCTAATTGCCGCACTTCGGTCCTTTCGAATGAAAATTTTTTCAAAGTCCCGTGCGCGGTACAACGGTCGAGTCACGCGCCTGAACGAGAGTTTTTTCGCATTTACAAGAGGGGACCGGTCGTGGAGGTGACAGTTACGCCCGACATGCAAAATCGACCAAACATAACAGGTTCCCTAGAGCATGTCGGACGGTGGTTAGAGAGGGAGACGAGTTGGTTTGGTTGTGCGTCTTGTCTCGGTGGTGTCGTGGGGTGGCTGTCTCGGCGGGTCGAAGGTTGCTTTGGTGCGAAGCGTTCGCTGGTAGACAGAACGACCCGGTTGTTTGCCGTTGCAGCGCATTACGGACCGCCGACCCGGGAGTGTTTGAGAGGTGGATGTGTGGTGCCGTCGGGTGGCGGCGGCGACCGGGGGTGGTTCGAAATAATGTGTGCAGCGGTCGACGCGATTACCGAGAAAAGAAAGGTCAGACAGACGGTTACAGTTGCCGGCGTGCCGTGTACCCCGACGGTTCAGTGGTTGGTGGTGCTCGGCGGCGGCGGCGGCGGGGGCGGCGGCGATGGATGGCGGTTGGTCGACAGTCGGCCGGTCTATGACGGATTTATCTCGAGGCCGGCCCGATTTTGTCAGTTTGATGTGACGGAGGCGTGGTGTTGACGTGCTGCACCCGCGTCGCCGCCGCCAAGTCAAGTCCATTCGAACCGTGCGCGAGTGCGGCAAGATGGCAACACAGCGAGTCCACGAGCATCTGGTACGGAGTCACGCAAATGCGTTCGCGTCCGGGGCTCATACGTGGACGACCCGATCAATACCTGGGGAGTGCGACCGTCTGGTCGTGCTCCCGGTCGGTATAAGTTGAAAACAGCGGCGGCTCTCTAAAGTCCGAGCGAGAATGGTCGCCATCCGAGTGGGATGGACGATGTCGAACACGAAAACGGCGCGTCGCGGCGCGCCGTTAACCAAAGGTCGCTTTCAATCTAGCGAAGAGTTGTGTGAAGTAGAGGGTATTCGAAGCCGGGTCGGACCGGCCGGTTTGGGTGCGGTCCGTTCCTGAAATTTATTAGTAGAGAAACGGTTATGTTATGTTGTGTTGCGGCCTGTTCTTTGTCGATGGTGGCAGGAGCAGGTGCGCGTGGATAAACATAAATGTATATATACACGTGGTGGCGAGAGAGAGAGGGTGTATATATATATGTGCATATAAAAGCTTGGTCCGGGAATGCGATTCTCGGACGTGTGGCTAGCTGCGATGCTAATTGTTTAGCGAAACCGGTCTCGATAGCAACCGGAGCAGCAATCTGTGCTACGTGCGCGTCGGCCCCGACGCGGTACGGACGATTTCCTCTTCGCCGCTGCTACAAGGACGTACGGGCGTCGTCGTGACCGCGGAGCGCGGCCACGGCGACGATGGCGGTTCGGCCTAGGCCGTCCGCTGAACGACGACCGTCGCTTGCGACGGTTGCAGCTGCGCACGCCGCACACGAGCGAAGTTCGCACTGAAGATAGTAGGTGCGGATTCGTGGGCGCGCGTCGTACGTGCGAAGGGGTATTTTCATGCCGGTCGCGTCGTCGCTGACGTGCTCGCGTGGTGTAGCAGCTCCCTGGTTGATCCTGCCAGTAGTCATATGCTTGTCTCAAAGATTAAGCCATGCATGTCTCAGTACAAGCCGAATTAAGGTGAAACCGCGAAAGGCTCATTAAATCAGTTATGGTTCCTTAGATCGTACCCACATTTACTTGGATAACTGTGGTAATTCTAGAGCTAATACATGCAAACAGAGCTCCGACCGGAGACGGAAGGAGCGCTTTTATTAGATCAAAACCAATCGGCGGCGGGTTCGCGCTCGTCGCCGTACCCACTGGTGAATCTGAATAACTTTCTGCTGATCGCATGGTCTCGCACCGGCGACGCATCTTTCAAATGTCTGCCTTATCAACTGTCGATGGTAGGTTCTGCGCCTACCATGGTTGTAACGGGTAACGGGGAATCAGGGTTCGATTCCGGAGAGGGAGCCTGAGAAACGGCTACCACATCCAAGGAAGGCAGCAGGCGCGCAAATTACCCACTCCCGGCACGGGGAGGTAGTGACGAAAAATAACGATACGGGACTCATCCGAGGCCCCGTAATCGGAATGAGTACAATCTAAACCCTTTAACGAGGATCAATTGGAGGGCAAGTCTGGTGCCAGCAGCCGCGGTAATTCCAGCTCCAATAGCGTATATTAAAGTTGTTGCGGTTAAAAAGCTCGTAGTCGAATCTGTGTCCCGCGCCGCCGGTTCATCGCACGCGGTGTTTAACTGGCGTGTCCGCGGGACGTCCTGCCGGTGGACCTCACCGTCGTCCGCGAGGGCGGCGGCGGTCCAGCTCAATCCCACCGCGGTGCTCTTCACTGAGTGTCGAGGTGGGCCGGCACGTTTACTTTGAACAAATTAGAGTGCTTAAAGCAGGCTAAAACTTCGCCTGAATACCGTGTGCATGGAATAATGGAATAGGACCTCGGTTCTATTTTGTTGGTTTTCGGAACCCCGAGGTAATGATTAATAGGAACGGATGGGGGCATTCGTATTGCGACGTTAGAGGTGAAATTCTTGGATCGTCGCAAGACGAACAGAAGCGAAAGCATTTGCCAAAAACGTTTTCATTGATCAAGAACGAAAGTTAGAGGTTCGAAGGCGATCAGATACCGCCCTAGTTCTAACCATAAACGATGCCAGCTAGCGATCCGCCGACGTTCCTTCGATGACTCGGCGGGCAGCTTCCGGGAAACCAAAGCTTTTGGGTTCCGGGGGAAGTATGGTTGCAAAGCTGAAACTTAAAGGAATTGACGGAAGGGCACCACCAGGAGTGGAGCCTGCGGCTTAATTTGACTCAACACGGGAAACCTCACCAGGCCCGGACACCGGAAGGATTGACAGATTGAGAGCTCTTTCTTGATTCGGTGGGTGGTGGTGCATGGCCGTTCTTAGTTGGTGGAGCGATTTGTCTGGTTAATTCCGATAACGAACGAGACTCTAGCCTGCTAAATAGGCGTATTTCCGGCATCTCAAAGGCCCGCCGGGCCGGCGTTCGCGTCGTGCTCGCGCGCGGTTTTTACTGCCGGCGTACACACAATTCTTCTTAGAGGGACAGGCGGCTCTAGCCGCACGAGATTGAGCAATAACAGGTCTGTGA
>OY998127.1:17698830-17713830 GCA_963921985.1 Agrilus biguttatus | reverse complement strand
CAACAACTGTGTGTTTATTTCAATATGTTCGACTTCCATCAAGTATCCGCTAATTCAATACAATTGAAATTAATGTCTGTAAACAATTAGATTGTACACCACCTTTCTAACCTTTCCAAGAACGTCGTCACGTCGCCTCTTCGATTGACCTCGAAAGACACAGATACGCACACGTGCAGTGCACGTGTGTTCCTTCGTGTAATTAATGTAGCAGCTTGCTTGTATCGATGATCGACGATTTTATGACATGCCGTTACACCTCGATAACATGATATATATATATATATATATATATATATAAAAGAATAGTTAGTTTTCAAGAGAGTAATGGAATGAATGTTACATTTTAAAGGACATAACATTGTCATGCCGAACCGATTTTATGGTTTAACAAATAAAATCTTATCGTCAAAAGTTCAAATGTCAATTTCTTCTATTTACAATTATATTTTCGTCTAGGAGTTCATCGGAGTCAACTGTGTAATTCAATGCCGATAGGGGTATTAGCCCTCGGAGTAGTCGTTTCTGTTGATTCCATATTTATATTTATATTTATATTTATATTTATATTTATATTTATATTTATATTTATATTTATATTTATATTTATATTTATATTTATATTTATATTTATATTTATATTTATATTTATATTTATATTTATATTTATATTTATATTTATATTTATATTTATATTTATATTTATATTTATATTTATATTTATATTTATATTTACTTATTGTCTACTGGAGCAAAATAAATGTATTATTTTCAGTTATTCGCGAGATGCCTCGAAAATATGAATGTATCAAAAAACAAAACAAAAAAGGAAAAAAAAATACCGACATTCTCAAAAGCTAACGGTGAATCATCGTTCATTCGGAATGAGCGCGCGAAGCTCATCAAATTACGTGGTGATCACCGTGTTGGTTGCTGCTGTTGTTGATAAATTTATTGAAGAAAGATTACCTACCAAGAACTGATGACGCGGTGGTTATCGTTTACATGGACGGAAGAAGCAAGTCAGATGGAGTAGGCCGGCCGTTGCCGTAACGCTCAACGCTCACTCGATGACGTAGCAGCAACAACCTTCAATAGAGTAAACTACCTACCCTTTATTTATTTATTTATTTATTTATTTATGCATCATAAAAGTATTGCAACCATATACAAGCCATCAACGCCAGTTGGGGGACAAGCAAGGGTTACAGCGGCCTTGGAGACAAATTACGAAAATAGTATATATATATATATATATATATATATAATATGGTGGCATATACGTACTAATATATATACATTACATATTTTTATAAAAACTTCAGTAGATTCTTGTATGTACATGCCCACGTACCCACGTACTTACACACCTTACAATAAACGAATGAACAACAACTTAAACCTCATTAAAATACATACAACAATCATTTAATCCATCAATTCTAAAGAACCAGATGATTCCATTTTAAATGCAGGTACTTCAAATAAAAGAACGTGTGACACAAAATATAGCCAACAATGCGGTTATATAATATAATGTTATTATTAATATACTAATATCTAAATGGAAATAATACCAATAATAAGTAAGTAAACAAGTAACTTCTCAACGCCGGTCGTTCGTTCATCGACGTGAACCATCAGGCATGGATGCACGTGCAGAGAAATGAGTCACTTGTTTAAACAATAAACAAACACCGCGTTTCTCAAGCCAGCATGATGCTGAGTAGTTAGTTATTACGCGTCCATTTGTGTGTACGAAATATACGTAGAAGGTCAAACGGCAAACACATACGCACACGCACACAACAATTGCCCAGACGTACATGCATTTATAAATTGTCCAAAATTAAAAATATTATTCTCCGTCATTTGTCCATCGTCCGGTCCCACAAAAGAATGCATGCCGTTTCATTTCCACTTTTCTGAATTTCCGTTGAGTAGGCGTCTCGCATGATACATGGGCTCCTTTACATTTCGATGTGAAAGGGCGATCTGAAGAGGAGAACGGTCCGTATGCAGACATAATGGCTTACATACTAAGTTATTGGATTATGTACAACCCTTGACCAGTTTTTTTTTACAGTGGAAAGCTCACTTTTCATTAACCATCTGAAATGGTGGTGATACATTTTATAAACAAATTGTGAAACTTGCCAAGTGTTTTCTTTTTTAAAATATTTTATCTACTTCATTGTAATTTCCTGATACACGAGCATGCCAAAAATCACCCTGAATAAAGACAAATAAAACCAAAACAGGAAGCGGCGGATTAAACAAATTGCCTTACGATGGATGGACTCTAAAATGTATACCTTCAATACAGCCGACATGATGCATTGTTATCCGTATCACATGTATACATAATAAATATACCATCAAGATAGACTTAATGAAAACAACACAATCGCTCTTTGTACACCCAACTGAAACGTTGAACAGAGCCGAGTCGTAGCATTTAAAATTGACGGCTTAAAAATAACAACAATAACTTAAATTCAAACGAGCCGAATTCATTGTTACATGGTAAATGCAAATGGTTGATTGTTTTTTTTTATTACTTCCGGCAATTTATTACGGGGCACACGCTTCAAAATTTTACAATTATCCTAAAGGCAACGAACATGAAGGAGTTGTTATCAATTTATGTACTGAATGCGAACCTGGAAAGCCTCGATGCACTTGCATATATAATGTAAAATAATTTAATGAAACTTTTATTTACATAATTAAGATGTAATTTTAAGTATGATGTGCTTTTAATTACATCTATTTTTAATTTGTCTCCTTAGTAGGTTGACACTACAACTGTCATTTTATAAATTCGTATTACCAACGAATAAGCAATGTAATATATTAACGAAAGAAACATTTCCCCTTCAACTTCCCCATCTTCTCATTTTAGGATTAAACAAATTGCCTTACGATGGATGCACTCTAAAACGTATTCTACTTACTATAACTCAGTACAGCCGACATAATGCAATGTTATCCGTATCACATGTATACATAATAAATATGCCTTCAAGATAGACTAAACGCAAACAAAATCGCTCTTTGTACACGCAACTGAAACGTTGAACAGAGCCGACCCGTAGCTTTTAAAAGTGACGGCTTAAAAATAATAATAACTTAAATACAAACGAGCCGAATTCATTGTTACATGGTAAATGCAAATGGTTGATTGTTTTTTTTTATTACTTCCGGCAATTTATCAAGGGGAATACGCTTCAAAATTTTACAATTATCCTAAAGGCAACGAACATGAAGGAGTTGTTATGAATGATACTGAATGCGAACCTGGAAAATCTCGATAGGCGTGAGCACGAGCCACCACCTCCGGATTGACCAATTTCGAGCACATAAATTAATACACTGTTGCAAACCATTACTTGCATGCACTTGCATAAATAATGTAAAATAATTTAATAATGTAATAATGTAATTTTAAGTATGGTGTGCTTTTAATTACATCTATTTTAAATTTGTCTCCTTAGTAGGTTGACGCCACAACTGTCATTTTATAAATGCAAATAACCAACGAATAAACAATGTAAAATATTAACGAAACATTTCCCCTTCAACTTCCCCATGTTCTCATTTGTTTAAACGACAACCCCTGATTGGCGATCAACAAAGGACTCCCCAAAGGTGGTCGCAATTAAGACGTTTCACCGTATTAAATTTCTAAAGGTTCGAGTATCACAGTTTTTCACAATTATTATATTGAGCAACCACCGAATGGCAGGCATAATTCAACCGAACGGTGACGGTTTTATTATCATTAACGAAACCGGTTAAAACTTTCCATTTTGTTTTTGCTATTTCCTGTTATTTCGTGGAGAAAAAGAATTTTACCTAACAGTTGTTGAACATTTAAAAATTTATTCAAATTGAATTGAAATATTATTAGTACGTTAAGGTCCGTCGGTGGCTGGCTGGCTGGCTGGCTGGCTGGCTGGCTGGCTCGCATCAAAGGCGCATTCATTGTCGTATTTAATTTCGTTCATTGGGGTTCGTACCTACAGCGGAGAGTATTGCGTTTAATTCACACACAACAGTATGTATGCGCTGAACATTCCAATATTATTAACATACTTCCGGTCCGAATCGGAACGGATACCTACGCCTACTTTTCCGTATAACTAGCATGGTGGTCCGTGCATATAGAACGCTCGGCGTTTAAACCAATTTATCGACCTTGGTGCTGTAAAGTTTGAGATTCCAATCAGCAAACGATCGTTCGGAAGCGATGACGTGAAATTGTTAGTTTAAATGTAACATGAAACGCATACACACACACACACACACACACACACACACACACACACACACACACACACACACACACACACACACACGGATTTCTTTCCGGTTGGCTGGTACGACGACGGTGACGTCATGTTTACGCTTTGCTATTTTAATTCGCGGTTATTGAGATAAGAGCATTCGGAAGCGATGACGTATTTGTATAAGTCGCTTATACGCGTGGCAAAATTCGGCCGCAATAACCTTCAATACGATAAATTACTAAATAATGTTTATTCGTTAAAGAATAAACTTTTTAAAAAGTTTACTTATTTTATTAAAAACGATTACAAGAATTAATATTTATGAATATGATTATAATTATGATTATGAGCTACCTAGACAAGGTTCTAATAGTAACTAACTACAAAACGTTGTCACAAAAACAAGTAAAGTTACATCTAACAATCTGCTTACACTAGATATCATATTACACGATGATTTCCTGGGAAAGTATTTGTAAAAGCGTTACTTGCAGGTGTTGTTTTGACATAATTCCTCCCTCCTTAAGTGAGCACGTCCTCGTGTGAAGATCTGCTAGATATTCTCGGAATAATTATTTGTTCAATTCTTCTATTTTTACATTGGAAAACATTTGTAATTCTTTTTCTTAGTATACAGCAAATAATGCCGAATAGGAATATTAATACAATAACAAAAACATTTATCGAAAAACCAAATTTGTGTACAATAGGGTTCAATTCAAATTGAGTGTTTAAACCATTAGCCTCTTGTTTGAGCTCATTTATATCGTCAAAACTATTATTAAGTTCAAAGTTTACAAATTTCGTTGGTTTTACATCTATCTTTCTGATGTTCGATGGTTTATAATAAATATTGCTAATTGTATTACTAAATACATTATTTTGAATTATAATCTTACAGTCTTGTTTTGATGACACAAGCGAGTTTTTAGCAATAACAGTAGTGTAAACATCACCAGTACAATGTTCGAAAACGTTAACTGGATTTTTATAAGAAACGAGCACTTTATTATTAGAAAGCTAAGTTTCACTAATTCGTAGTCACTATTAATTAATAGAATAGAATTACACTTATTTAAATCACTCACTTAATGAACACTGGTTTATTTAAACACAGCACCGAATTTTCAATTCGATGACATTTTTCTTCTAACCAAAATTCAGTTTGAGCTCCATATAAATACGTGATAACGTGAAGGGGGCAGAAGAATTTTATTATCTATTATCAGGTATTGGATAAATTCCTTGGTAGTCGAAGTGATTTTTATTCAGGATAGGGATGTACAAAATGCATGTAACAGCGTCATTTACTGAAAGTATTTTTAATTTTGAAAATTCAATTATTTTAAAAATATGGACTTCATCTATTTCTATTAATTGATTCCTGTTATATATTAGTTTAAGGTGTGCTAAGATATCTTTGAGATCAGATACAGTTAACATTTCTAAATTCGTTATATCGTTCAAAGCTAAGGAAATGGTTCTTTGAATAGTCAGGAGTGAATTTAATAAATTTCGAGAAGCATAAATATTTCCTTGTATTACCACCTTACCTGTTCGATATTAATTTCATCTTTTAGAATTTTGATTGCATTAAAGGACGTATTAATTGAATCTTTAATTAATAGCATATCTTTTTCGTAACGTTTTGTTATATGATTAGCGAATGAGTCATACTTATTAATCTGTTTGGTAATTTCCTCTTGATTATTTATTGAACAGTTTTACTATATTATTGTTTATTTCATCATAGTCATTTTGATCTAAGTTTCCTGTAATGTATTTTATGGCAGATCCAATGAAGTTGAATAACGCACGTTTGTGTATTCTCGATTTAAATTTTAAAATCTCATTTTCAATTAGCTTTAAGTTATCTCTTAAATAATTTGTTGACACGTTATCAGTGCTCATTATATCTAAAACTGCTAAATTTTCTTGTAACTCTTGGTATCTTATTCTAAAATCACTAATATTAATATAGAAATAAAATCTACGATAATGATTAAGCATTCTTGCTGCACCTAAATCTTCTAAAAAGTGTCCTATGTTGGGTACATCTTCAATGAGAAGGGCCTGGTTTAGGGTCGTCAGGGTCGTCAGTCTGTAACGAAATATCTTTTCTGATTCTTCGAAGGTTTCGGAAATGAGTTTCAACTGGTTGCATCGTTGTATCACTAATTAATTAATTGATTAATACCTATTAATTTATTTTTTTCTGCTGATATGACATCAACCTTTTTAAAACGAGCGCCACTTTTGTTACGGTTTTATTTTTCATCATGAAACATGTAAACAACGGGCTCGTTAATAATAACAGTCTCGAGATTTTCGTTACGTTTTTCTAGAAGTTTAGAACCTTTGTCTCTCTGTTTATGATATAGTTGTTCAATTAAGGGTAAAATTAATTTCATCTTTTCTTTTCTGATTGTATCGTTCGTATATGTGTCGTTCTAAGTCAATTTCATGTATATTTAAATTTTCGTATGGTCCATAAAGTAAATTAAAAGGTGAGAATCCAGTTGTCGTATGTATAGATTGATTATAAACTAAAACTGCTGTCGTCATAAAATCTCTAATAGAATTTTTGGGATCTTTTAATTTAGCTATGCGTATTTTTTCGAGAAGGGTTGAATGCACCCGTTCAACTGGAGAATTTGAATTGTGATTATATGGTGTGGTATAATGTAATTTAATTTTGAATAAGCTACAAAATTCTTTGAGTAAATCATTTTGAAATTCGGAACCGTTATCACATACAATCTTTTTTGGATAGCTATTATGGCTGCAATAATGACGTAATTTATTCAATATAGTTATGGCTGTAGTATCATTAATAAAGTAAGATTGTGTGTATTTAGAAAAGAGGTCAATAATGGTTAAAAACTTATTATTATTATTGAATATGAATATGTCGATATGTAAAACGTCAAAGGGCCTTTTAGCGAGAACATGTCCTTGAAACTGAATTTTATAAGGATGACGTTCGTACTTTGCTTTAAGACATGTTTCACACTTATTTATGATCTCGTTAATTTTGGTTTTCATGTCGGGAAAATAATATTGATTTTTAAGCGAATTGTAAGTCTCATTAACTCCATTATGATTGTTATCGTGATATTGTTCTGTTGTTCTATTGTTTTACGTTGTTCTTGGGAGTTTTCTAAATTTTTCCATATGATATTGGTCTCTACTAACTTTAAACGTTCATTAAATAATTTCGGGAAGGTTTCGATAACTATTTCGTGTAATTTATTATCATAGAAATATATTCCATATACATTTTTGGGATTAATAATTTCCTCAAGCATTTTAGAAATACCTTCATCTTCTTGTCCTGCTCTAATGGTAATTTTATAATGATTTTTATGTTTAAAAGGTTTGGTGTAAACAACCTTGTATTCTTCGCCTAATTTTAGTTCTAATTGATATGAAAATTGATTTAATGGTCTATCTGATATGGGAAGTGAAAACACGGGATTTTCCACAGCTGTATGCCGAGTATCACCACTGGTTTCATCGTCGTTATTTTCGGGGAAGTTATTTAGAAGTTCATCGGCTTCTGTGTCGGATAAATCGACATTATCGTCAACTTGTGGTAAAAGTGATAGTACTGATGTTGTCTTTCTTCGGGTGTACAGGCCGTCCGTCGTCGGTTGGAATTGCTTCCTCGCCACTCGTGCTAGCGAAACGTTAGGAAGCAATTCCAACCGACGACGGACGGCCTGTACACCCGAAGAAAGACAACATCATGTCGTCAACTGGCCGCGAAAGCCTTAATCAATTTGTCAAAAGTGATAGTAAATCTAATTCCTCATCATTAGTCAAAGTTTCATTTATATTAACTTCTATTCGCGATAAAGCGTCGGCAACTTTATTGTCTTTACCTCTTTTATACTCAATAATTTATAGTTAAATTCTTCTAAATTTAGATGTGACGTTCGAATAATTTTTGGTTGGTATGTCTAAATTAGTAAAATTGTGTTCAGGATTTTGAATATTGACATTGATCATCGGTTCGACATTGATTTGTTCTTAATAATTAATTTCTAATTGGTTCTCCAAATATAAAGGAATAAGGCATGGTCCGTTATTTGAAAATATCAGGGATTCGGGTATTATTGAATTTCTTACGTTTATTTCTTGAATGATAACCGGTCCTTTCTCGATATTAACCGGAAGAGATACACGGTTTGTTATAATCCCAAGAACGTTTAAAATGCAAAATTTACCGATCATTATAAATATTTAGTAAAAATTAAAATAGAAACATTACCTAATAACTAAAAATGAAAAACAATTACAATTATAATACATTAAATGTTCAATATGTCCGCCGTTTGCATCTAAATATTTCATAATTCATTTTTAGTAGTAGTGGTAATCTAAATAATTCATCGTGGACGCTTTATTGCAACAGTTGAAAATTGTGGGTCTGGAAGACGGCATACGCTTTCTGACACTTAACAACAATTGAATGTTCAATTGTTTCGAAATCACAGCAAACTGCTTTCATTAACGTTATACAGTTATATATTTATACAGTGCAAATAGGGAAAATCTTCACAAATTGTAAATTTTCTCAAAAAGTATAAACAAAAGTATACGTTAGTCCCGTATCAATAGACGCCAAATTCAATGGCGAATTCGAATATGCAGTCAAAAATGGGTCACTACATTTAAAAAAGTTGACTTATGCCCCTTTGAATTTGACCAAATTTGACCACAAATTCTGAACACGCTGTACATCTCAGTTCAAAACCACATTTGTTTTTCGATAATGTGTATACTTATAAATAAATTTTACGAGTTATAAAGCAAAATCTCAAAAATTAATTGAATTACGGTTTCTTAAATGTTAACGTGCAAATGTCAATTTTTTTTTAAAAATTAAATAACTCAAAATCCGTCAATATTTTCGGGATAGTGCTTCTCGTAAAATATGAATGAATTCAGATTTTCTATCGGAATATGTAAAAAAAAGTATGTCATTCCATTTAAAATAAGAAAGTTAACATCTACTTCCGGTATAACCGGATGTAAATCGAACTTGAAAATATTTTTAAAAGAAGCGTCATAAACAATAACCAAGGAAGCCCAAGTTTCAGAATTGAATTCGTTCTACTAATTCATATACTTCTAATAGCTCATCAACTTGAAAAACCCTGAAAATATACAATCCTCCGATTTCAGGCTTCAATTCCGACCGTTGCACCGCGAAAAGTCGGACCGTTGCACCGCGGTGGCGTTCGACCGTTGTACCGCGAAACGATGCGCGATGCAACGGTCCGTCTATTACGACCGTTGCACCGCGAAAAGTCGGACCGTTGTACCGCGAATTCACGCGCGGTGCAACGGTCCGTCGATCGGACCGTTGCACCGCGAGTAGTCGGACCGTTGTACCGCGAAACCATGCGCGGTGCAACGGTCTACCTATTTCGACCGTTGCACCGCGAAAAGTCGGACCGTTGTACCGCGAAACGACGCGCGGTGCAACGGTCTGCCTATTTCACCGGGGGGGCCGAGTTGCTTCGATGGCGTCCATTCGGGGGGCCAACTGGGAAATGTGCGTGCTTGCCGAGCTGTTGGTGAATTTGGACCGGTCGTGTGACTGTTCGCCGGCCCTAATTGCAGCACTTCGGTCCTCCCGAATGAAATTTTTTTCAATGTCCCGTTCGCGGTACAACAATTTCCTCATCGGAACACTACAACAATAATAACAATAACAACAACAAATTTGTGAAGATTTTGCCTTTTTGCACTGCATACGTTTAATGTCAATTAAAACAGTGTCCTGCGATTTCGAAACAATTGAACATCCGATTGTTGTTAAGTGTCGGAAAGCGTATGCCGTCTTCCAGACCCACAATTTTCAATTGTTGCAATAAAGCATCCACGATGAATTATTTACTTTACCACAATTGAATGTTCAATTGTTTCGAAATCACAGGACACTGCTTTCATTAACGTTAAACGTATATTTATACAGTGCAAATAGGGAAAATCTTCACAAATTGTAAATTTTCTCAAAAAGTATAAACAAATGTATACGTTAGTCCCATATCGATAGACGCCAAATTCAATGACGAATTCGAATATGCAGTCAAAAATGGGTCATTCCGTTTAAAAAAATTGACTTATGCCCCTTTGAAGCTGACCAAATTTGACCACAAATTTTGAACACCCTGTACATTTTAGTTCAAAACCACATATTTTTTTGGATAATGTGTATACCTGTCAATAAATGTTACGAGTTATAAAGCAAAATCTCATAAATTAATTGAATTACGGTTTTTTAAATGTTAACGTGCAAATGTCAATTTTTTTTTTAAAAATTAAATAACTCAAAATCCGTCAATATTTTCGGGGTAGTGCTTCTCGTAAAATATGCATAAATTCAGATTTTCTATCGGAATATGCAAAAAAAAGTATGTCATTCCGTTTAAAATAAGAAAGTTAACATCTACTTCCGGTATAACCGGATGTAAATCGAACTTGAAAATATTTTTAAAAGAAGCGTCATAAACAATAACCAAGGAAGCCCAAGTTTCAGAATTGAATTCGTTCTACTAATTCATATACTTCTAATAGCTCATCAACTTGAAAAACCCTGAAAATATACAATCCTCCGATTTCAGGCTTCAATTCCGACCGTTGCACCGCGGTGGCGTTCGACCGTTGTACCGCGAAACGATGCGCGATGCAACGGTCCGTCGATCGGACCGTTGCACCGCGAGTAGTCGGACCGTTGTACCGCGAAACCATGCGCGGTGCAACGGTCTACCTATTTCGACCGTTGCACCGCGAAAAGTCGGACCGTTGTACCGCGAAACGACGCGCGGTGCAACGGTCCGTCCATTCCGACCGTTGCACCGCGAATTCACGCGCGGTGCAACGGTCCGTCGATCGGACCGTTGCACCGCGAATAGTCGGACCGTTGCACCGCGAATAGTCGGACCGTTGTACCGCGAAACGACGCGCGGTGCAACGGTCCGTCCATTCCGACCGTTGCACCGCGAATTCACGCGCGGTGCAACGGTCCGTCGATCGGACCGTTGCACCGCGAATAGTCGGACCGTTGTACCGCGAAACGACGCGCGGTGCAACGGTCCGTCCATTCCGACCGTTGCACCGCGAATTCACGCGCGGTGCAACGGTCCGTCGATCGGACCGTTGCACCGCGAATAGTCGGACCGTTGTACCGCGAAACGACGCGCGGTGCAACGGTCTACCTATTTCACCGGGGCCGAGTTGCGTCGATGGCGTCCATTCGGGGGTCGACTGGGAAATGTGCGTGCTTGCCGAGCTGTTGGTGAGTTTGGACCGGTCGTGTGACTGTACGCCGGCCCTAATTGCCGCACTTCGGTCCTTTCGAATGAAAATTTTTTCAAAGTCCCGTGCGCGGTACAACGGTCGAGTCACGCGCCTGAACGAGAGTTTTTTCGCATTTACAAGAGGGGACCGGTCGTGGAGGTGACAGTTACGCCCGACATGCAAAATCGACCAAACATAACAGGTTCCCTAGAGCATGTCGGACGGTGGTTAGAGAGGAGACGAGTTGGTTTGGTTGTGCGTCTTGTCTCGGTGGTGTCGTGGGGTGGCTGTCTCGGCGGGTCGAAGGTTGCTTTGGTGCGAAGCGTTCGCTGGTAGACAGAACGACCCGGTTGTTTGCCGTTGCAGCGCATTACGGACCGCCGACCCGGGAGTGTTTGAGAGGTGGATGTGTGGTGCCGTCGGGTGGCGGCGGCGACCGGGGGTGGTTCGAAATAATGTGTGCAGCGGTCGACGCGATTACCGAGAAAAGAAAGGTCAGACAGACGGTTACAGTTGCCGGCGTGCCGTGTACCCCGACGGTTCAGTGGTTGGTGGTGCTCGGCGGCGGCGGCGGCGGGGGCGGCGGCGATGGATGGCGGTTGGTCGACAGTCGGCCGGTCTATGACGGATTTATCTCGAGGCCGGCCCGATTTTGTCAGTTTGATGTGACGGAGGCGTGGTGTTGACGTGCTGCACCCGCGTCGCCGCCGCCAAGTCAAGTCCATTCGAACCGTGCGCGAGTGCGGCAAGATGGCAACACAGCGAGTCCACGAGCATCTGGTACGGAGTCACGCAAATGCGTTCGCGTCCGGGGCTCATACGTGGACGACCCGATCAATACCTGGGGAGTGCGACCGTCTGGTCGTGCTCCCGGTCGGTATAAGTTGAAAACAGCGGCGGCTCTCTAAAGTCCGAGCGAGAATGGTCGCCATCCGAGTGGGATGGACGATGTCGAACACGAAAACGGCGCGTCGCGGCGCGCCGTTAACCAAAGGTCGCTTTCAATCTAGCGAAGAGTTGTGTGAAGTAGAGGGTATTCGAAGCCGGGTCGGACCGGCCGGTTTGGGTGCGGTCCGTTCCTGAAATTTATTAGTAGAGAAACGGTTATGTTATGTTGTGTTGCGGCCTGTTCTTTGTCGATGGTGGCAGGAGCAGGTGCGCGTGGATAAACATAAATGTATATATACACGTGGTGGCGAGAGAGAGAGGGTGTATATATATATGTGCATATAAAAGCTTGGTCCGGGAATGCGATTCTCGGACGTGTGGCTAGCTGCGATGCTAATTGTTTAGCGAAACCGGTCTCGATAGCAACCGGAGCAGCAATCTGTGCTACGTGCGCGTCGGCCCCGACGCGGTACGGACGATTTCCTCTTCGCCGCTGCTACAAGGACGTACGGGCGTCGTCGTGACCGCGGAGCGCGGCCACGGCGACGATGGCGGTTCGGCCTAGGCCGTCCGCTGAACGACGACCGTCGCTTGCGACGGTTGCAGCTGCGCACGCCGCACACGAGCGAAGTTCGCACTGAAGATAGTAGGTGCGGATTCGTGGGCGCGCGTCGTACGTGCGAAGGGGTATTTTCATGCCGGTCGCGTCGTCGCTGACGTGCTCGCGTGGTGTAGCAGCTCCCTGGTTGATCCTGCCAGTAGTCATATGCTTGTCTCAAAGATTAAGCCATGCATGTCTCAGTACAAGCCGAATTAAGGTGAAACCGCGAAAGGCTCATTAAATCAGTTATGGTTCCTTAGATCGTACCCACATTTACTTGGATAACTGTGGTAATTCTAGAGCTAATACATGCAAACAGAGCTCCGACCGGAGACGGAAGGAGCGCTTTTATTAGATCAAAACCAATCGGCGGCGGGTTCGCGCTCGTCGCCGTACCCACTGGTGAATCTGAATAACTTTCTGCTGATCGCATGGTCTCGCACCGGCGACGCATCTTTCAAATGTCTGCCTTATCAACTGTCGATGGTAGGTTCTGCGCCTACCATGGTTGTAACGGGTAACGGGGAATCAGGGTTCGATTCCGGAGAGGGAGCCTGAGAAACGGCTACCACATCCAAGGAAGGCAGCAGGCGCGCAAATTACCCACTCCCGGCACGGGGAGGTAGTGACGAAAAATAACGATACGGGACTCATCCGAGGCCCCGTAATCGGAATGAGTACAATCTAAACCCTTTAACGAGGATCAATTGGAGGGCAAGTCTGGTGCCAGCAGCCGCGGTAATTCCAGCTCCAATAGCGTATATTAAAGTTGTTGCGGTTAAAAAGCTCGTAGTCGAATCTGTGTCCCGCGCCGCCGGTTCATCGCACGCGGTGTTTAACTGGCGTGTCCGCGGGACGTCCTGCCGGTGGACCTCACCGTCGTCCGCGAGGGCGGCGGCGGTCCAGCTCAATCCCACCGCGGTGCTCTTCACTGAGTGTCGAGGTGGGCCGGCACGTTTACTTTGAACAAATTAGAGTGCTTAAAGCAGGCTAAAACTTCGCCTGAATACCGTGTGCATGGAATAATGGAATAGGACCTCGGTTCTATTTTGTTGGTTTTCGGAACCCCGAGGTAATGATTAATAGGAACGGATGGGGGCATTCGTATTGCGACGTTAGAGGTGAAATTCTTGGATCGTCGCAAGACGAACAGAAGCGAAAGCATTTGCCAAAAACGTTTTCATTGATCAAGAACGAAAGTTAGAGGTTCGAAGGCGATCAGATACCGCCCTAGTTCTAACCATAAACGATGCCAGCTAGCGATCCGCCGACGTTCCTTCGATGACTCGGCGGGCAGCTTCCGGGAAACCAAAGCTTTTGGGTTCCGGGGGAAGTATGGTTGCAAAGCTGAAACTTAAAGGAATTGACGGAAGGGCACCACCAGGAGTGGAGCCTGCGGCTTAATTTGACTCAACACGGGAAACCTCACCAGGCCCGGACACCGGAAGGATTGACAGATTGAGAGCTCTTTCTTGATTCGGTGGGTGGTGGTGCATGGCCGTTCTTAGTTGGTGGAGCGATTTGTCTGGTTAATTCCGATAACGAACGAGACTCTAGCCTGCTAAATAGGCGTATTTCCGGCATCTCAAAGGCCCGCCGGGCCGGCGTTCGCGTCGTGCTCGCGCGCGGTTTTTACTGCCGGCGTACACACAATTCTTCTTAGAGGGACAGGCGGCTCTAGCCGCACGAGATTGAGCAATAACAGGTCTGTGATGCCCTTAGATGTTCTGGGCCGCACGCGCGCTACACTGAAGGAATCAGCGTGTCCTCCCTGGCCGAGAGGCCCGGGTAACCCGCTGAACCTCCTTCGTGCTAGGGATTGGGGCTTGCAATTGTTCCCCATGAACGAGGAATTCCCAGTAAGCGCGAGTCATAAGCTCGCGTTGATTACGTCCCTGCCCTTTGTAC
>OY998127.1:17691330-17693830 GCA_963921985.1 Agrilus biguttatus | reverse complement strand
TTTAGCCTCGATTGCCCAGGTCGAGGCCCAATCCGTGAAGGGGTTCTCATTCAAACAGGCGATGTCAGTTACGGGTCTGACAGCCCATCAGATCCGGTACCGACGGGAAAAAGCAGATTATAAGGCCTACTTAGATCAGGCGAAGAAGGACCTTGTAGTGAAGGCGCTCAAAACCCATTATAAGAGCACGCCCTCTCCTACTGGTCCTAATACTTCTACTAATAGGGCAACTCAGCCACGCCCTTCTGCACCCGTCGGCCATAAGCAGGCATCGTCTTATGCGCAAGTTGTTTCCGCGGCAACTTCTCATGCGCAAGGTTCCCCGCGCAGCGATTCTGGCTCTGGTTCTGCTGTTCCTTTAACACCATCGCCCAGGTTATTACCCAGTGGCAAACGGGTCAGACTAAGCCCTATTGCAGACCAACCGCCCGTACACCGACGTAGGACCTCCTCCCAGCGCGAGCTGGTGGTCCTGTTGACCCCTCTTGATCGGGTCAAAAGGAGGCGAAGTTCCAGCTCTTCTTCGCCCTCCTCTCCACCTGCCACGAGAGCACGTTTTGATACCCCCTCTTCCAGCATGCCAAGCGCTCATTTGGAATTGAGCCGCAGCCCTACCGAGTCTATAGCGGGTGATGTTCATGGCCATACCAATCCTGTCGCTCCTCGTGAGGAGGAAGACTCCGAACCCTTGGGGGAGGAGCCGGCCTCCTTCATGAGACATTTAATCGACCTTCGCAGGTCGTCCACAGACGAGCGAGTTCGTAACTTCATCAGGATTGGTTTAGCTGGCAATGACGGCGATCTCGAGAGAGCGGTAGAAGATTTTATCTCCTACTGCTTTCCGAGAAGGCGCACCTTCCGGACCTATGGCCAACCTTCTCGATCCCGACCGCCAACCGTCCCTCCCGTTAACGCGGGAAGGCGGAGGGCGTCCGAGTTCAAGAAGGCGCAGGACCTCTTCCACAAGAACAGGAGGGTCCTTGCCGACAAAATAGTCAGTGGGGCCTCGTTGCTCGAGACCGATGTGTTCCCTCGCATGTCTGAGGTTGAAAAGATGTTTGGAAAGATCTTTGAAACTAGTTCCCGGGACGATACGGAGCCTTTCCTTCGGGAAGAGGAGTCGCCATCTGTCTATTTGCCGGTCACGGCTGGCCAGGTGCGTGATACTATTCGGGGCTGGAGCAACTCTGCTCCTGGTCCCGATGGAATCACGACTGCCATGGTCAAGTCGTGCCCGGTGGATAGGCTGGAGGCGCTCTTCAACGTGGTTCTGTATCGCAGGTTCACCCCGTCCTTGTGGAGGAAGTCGCGCACGACTCTCCTTCATAAGTCCGGGGACCGAGCCGACCCTGGGAACTGGAGGCCAATAACGATCGGCTCCGCACTCCAGCGGTTGCTGCATCGTTTGTTGGCCAAGCGTCTTTTGGCTGGGTTGTCTCTGGATCACCATCAGAGAGGCTTTGTTGAGACTGATGGTGTCTTGGCTAACACGTTGATCCTGGACTCGTATATCAAGTCCAGGCGTCTAGCGGGCAAGGCGTTTAACGTCGTGTCCCTAGATGTCCGTAAAGCCTTCGACACTGTCAGTCACAACTCGCTGCTACGTGCACTGCACAGGAAGGGTGTCAGTCCCTTTTTTATTGAATACTTTGGATCAGTCTTGCGCGACTCGACCACCAACATTTCTGTTGGTGGTCAAGTATCGCGCTCGGTCAGTTTCCGCAGAGGTGTGAAACAAGGGGATCCACTCAGTCCGATTTTATTCATTCTGGTTCTGGATGAATTAACGGCTATGTTGAACGCATCAATGCGGGGAGCTTCATTACCCTCCGGCGCACGCAGTTCCTGCATGGCTTTCGCCGACGATCTGGTGCTGATGTCAGACATGGAGTCCGACATCCCTGTAACCCTTAATAGGGTCAGCCATTTCTTGCGTGCCCGCGGTATGGAGTTGAACCCCGGCAAATGCGTCAGCATTTCCGCAGCCGTTGTCGCAGGCAAATCGGTGGTGAGGTCTAGGCCCTCCTTTATGGTGGATGGGGCCTGGATACCTACTGTACCCCAGCTTGGGATGCTTAGGTATCTAGGTCACCAGTTCGCCCATACTGGAGTCGCCAAACCCTCACCGGCGAACCTGCTTAAGTGGCTTTCCAACCTGCACAAGATGCCACTTAAACCAGACCAGAAGTACAATCTCTTGAAGGGACACCTCATCCCCCGACTTTTGCACTCTCTGCAGTCGCCGGCCATTACGGCAGGCGTTCTGACTGAGTGCGACAGACTGATTCGAAGATCAGTGAAGAAGGTCCTCCACCTGTCCTCGCACACGGCGGACTACTACCTACACGCCAGCCTCAAGGATGGTGGTCTGGGGATACCCAATCTCAGGCGCACTATACCCTTCATCTTTTCTTCCCGGCTTGCGAGATTAGACACGTTTGGAGATTCAACCATCCGATCGGTCTTGGCTTCGGGCCCTGCTGCTGACTTGTGGAGAAGG
>OY998127.1:17671330-17686330 GCA_963921985.1 Agrilus biguttatus | reverse complement strand
AAGAAAGATTACCTACCAAGAACTGATGACGCGGTGGTTATCGTTTACATGGACGGAAGAAGCAAGTCAGATGGAGTAGGCCGGCCGTTGCCGTAACGCTCAACGCTCACTCGATGACGTAGCAGCAACAACCTTCAATAGAGTAAACTACCTACCCTTTATTTATTTATTTATTTATTTATGCATCATAAAAGTATTGCAACCATATACAAGCCATCAACGCCAGTTGGGGGACAAGCAAGGGTTACAGCGGCCTTGGAGACAAATTACGAAATATATATATATATATATATATATAAATATGGTGGCATATACGTACTAATATATATACATTACATATTTTTATAAAAACTTCAGTAGATTCTTGTATGTACATGCCCACGTACCCACGTACTTACACACCTTACAATAAACGAATGAACAACAACTTAAACCTCATTAAAATACATACAACAATCATTTAATCCATCAATTCTAAAGAACCAGATGATTCCATTTTAAATGCAGGTACTTCAAATAAAAGAACGTGTGACACAAAATATAGCCAACAATGCGGTTATATAATATAATGTTATTATTAATATACTAATATCTAAATGGAAATAATACCAATAATAAGTAAGTAAACAAGTCACTTCTCAACGCCGGTCGTTCGTTCATCGACGTGAACCATCAGGCATGGATGCACGTGCAGAGAAATGAGTCACTTGTTTAAACAATAAACAAACACCGCGTTTCTCAAGCCAGCATGATGCTGAGTAGTTAGTTATTACGCGTCCATTTGTGTGTACGAAATATACGTAGAAGGTCAAACGGCAAACACATACGCACACGCACACAACAATTGCCCAGACGTACATGCATTTATAAATTGTCCAAAATTAAAAATATTATTCTCCGTCATTTGTCCATCGTCCGGTCCCACAAAAGAATGCATGCCGTTTCATTTCCACTTTTCTGAATTTCCGTTGAGTAGGCGTCTCGCATGATACATGGGCTCCTTTACATTTCGATGTGAAAGGGCGATCTGAAGAGGAGAACGGTCCGTATGCAGACATAATGGCTTACATACTAAGTTATTGGATTATGTACAACCCTTGACCAGTTTTTTTTTACAGTGGAAAGCTCACTTTTCATTAACCATCTGAAATGGTGGTGATACATTTTATAAACAAATTGTGAAACTTGCCAAGTGTTTTCTTTTTTAAAATATTTTATCTACTTCATTGTAATTTCCTGATACACGAGCATGCCAAAAATCACCCTGAATAAAGACAAATAAAACCAAAACAGGAAGCGGCGGATTAAACAAATTGCCTTACGATGGATGGACTCTAAAATGTATACCTTCAATACAGCCGACATGATGCATTGTTATCCGTATCACATGTATACATAATAAATATACCATCAAGATAGACTTAATGAAAACAACACAATCGCTCTTTGTACACCCAACTGAAACGTTGAACAGAGCCGAGTCGTAGCATTTAAAATTGACGGCTTAAAAATAACAATAACTTAAATTCAAACGAGCCGAATTCATTGTTACATGGTAAATGCAAATGGTTGATTGTTTTTTTTTATTACTTCCGGCAATTTATTACGGGGCACACGCTTCAAAATTTTACAATTATCCTAAAGGCAACGAACATGAAGGAGTTGTTATCAATTTATGTACTGAATGCGAACCTGGAAAGCCTCGATGCACTTGCATATACAATGTAAAATAATTTAATGAAACTTTTATTTACATAATTAAGATGTAATTTTAAGTATGATGTGCTTTTAATTACATCTATTTTTAATTTGTCTCCTTAGTAGGTTGACACTACAACTGTCATTTTATAAATTCGTATTACCAACGAATAAGCAATGTAATATATTAACGAAAGAAACATTTCCCCTTCAACTTCCCCATCTTCTCATTTTAGGATTAAACAAATTGCCTTACGATGGATGCACTCTAAAACGTATACTACTATAACTCAGTACAGCCGACATAATGCAATGTTATCCGTATCACATGTATACATAATAAATATGCCTTCAAGATAGACTAAACGCAAACAAAATCGCTCTTTGTACACGCAACTGAAACGTTGAACAGAGCCGACCCGTAGCTTTTAAAAGTGACGGCTTAAAAATAATAATAACTTAAATACAAACGAGCCGAATTCATTGTTACATGGTAAATGCAAATGGTTGATTGTTTTTTTTTATTACTTCCGGCAACAATCTATCACGGGGAATACGCTTCAAAATTTTACAATTATCCTAAAGGCAACGAACATGAAGGAGTTGTTATGAATGATACTGAATGCGAACCTGGAAAATCTCGATAGGCGTGAGCACGAGCCACCACCTCCGGATTGACCAATTTCGAGCACATAAATTAATACACTGTTGCAAACCATTACTTGCATGCACTTGCATAAATAATGTAAAATAATTTAATAATGTAATAATGTAATTTTAAGTATGGTGTGCTTTTAATTACATCTATTTTAAATTTGTCTCCTTAGTAGGTTGACGCCACAACTGTCATTTTATAAATGCAAATAACCAACGAATAAACAATGTAAAATATTAACGAAACATTTCCCCTTCAACTTCCCCATGTTCTCATTTGTTTAAACGACAACCCCTGATTGGCGATCAACAAAGGACTCCCCAAAGGTGGTCGCAATTAAGACGTTTCACCGTATTAAATTTCTAAAGGTTCGAGTATCACAGTTTTTCACAATTATTATATTGAGCAACCACCGAATGGCAGGCATAATTCAACCGAACGGTGACGGTTTTATTATCATTAACGAAACCGGTTAAAACTTTCCATTTTGTTTTTGCTATTTCCTGTTATTTCGTGGAGAAAAAGAATTTTACCTAACAGTTGTTGAACATTTAAAAATTTATTCAAATTGAATTGAAATATTATTAGTACGTTAAGGTCCGTCGGATTTCGTTCCGGTTGGCTGGTACGACGACGGTGACGTCATGTTTACGCTTTGCTGTTTTAATTCGCGGTTATTGAGATAAGAGCATTCGGAAGCGATGACGTATTTGTATAAGTCGCTTATACGCGTGGCAAAATTCGGCCGCAATAACCTTCAATACGATAAATTACTAAATAATGTTTATTCGTTAAAGAATAAACTTTTTAAAAAGTTTACTTATTTTATTAAAAACGATTACAAGAATTAATATTTATGAATATGATTATAATTATGATTATGAGCTACCTAGACAAGGTTCTAATAGTAACTAACTACAAAACGTTGTCACAAAAACAAGTAAAGTTACATCTAACAATCTGCTTACACTAGATATCATATTACACGATGATTTCCTGGGAAAGTATTTGTAAAAGCGTTACTTGCAGGTGTTGTTTTGACATAATTCCTCCCTCCTTAAGTGAGCACGTCCTCGTGTGAAGATCTGCTAGATATTCTCGGAATAATTATTTGTTCAATTCTTCTATTTTTACATTGGAAAACATTTGTAATTCTTTTTCTTAGTATACAGCAAATAATGCCGAATAGGAATATTAATACAATAACAAAAACATTTATCGAAAAACCAAATTTGTGTACAATAGGGTTCAATTCAAATTGAGTGTTTAAACCATTAGCCTCTTGTTTGAGCTCATTTATATCGTCAAAACTATTATTAAGTTCAAAGTTTACAAATTTCGTTGGTTTTACATCTATCTTTCTGATGTTCGATGGTTTATAATAAATATTGCTAATTGTATTACTAAATACATTATTTTGAATTATAATTTTACAGTCTTGTTTTGATGACACAAGCGAGTTTTTAGCAATAACAGTAGTGTAAACATCACCAGTACAATGTTCGAAAACGTTAACTGGATTTTTATAAGAAACGAGCACTTTATTATTAGAAAGCTAAGTTTCACTAATTCGTAGTCACTATTAATTAATAGAATAGAATTACACTTATTTAAATCACTTAATGAACACTGGTTTATTTAAACACAGCACCGAATTTTCAATTCGATGACATTTTTCTTCTAACCAAAATTCAGTTTGAGCTCCATATAAATACGTGATAACGTGAAGGGGGCAGAAGAATTTTATTATCTATTATCAGGTATTGGATAAATTCCTTGGTAGTCGAAGTGATTTTTATTCAGGATAGGGATGTACAAAATGCATGTAACAGCGTCATTTACTGAAAGTATTTTTAATTTTGAAAATTCAATTATTTTAAAAATATGGACTTCATCTATTTCTATTAATTGATTCCTGTTATATATTAGTTTAAGGTGTGCTAAGATATCTTTGAGATCAGATACAGTTAACATTTCTAAATTCGTTATATCGTTCAAAGCTAAGGAAATGGTTCTTTGAATAGTCAGGAGTGAATTTAATAAATTTCGAGAAGCATAAATATTTCCTTGTATTACCACCTTACCTGTTCGATATTAATTTCATCTTTTAGAATTTTGATTGCATTAAAGGACGTATTAATTGAATCTTTAATTAATAGCATATCTTTTTCGTAACGTTTTGTTATATGATTAGCGAATGAGTCATACTTATTAATCTGTTTGGTAATTTCCTCTTGATTATTGAACAGTTTTACTATATTATTGTTTATTTCATCATAGTCATTTTGATCTAAGTTTCCTGTAATGTATTTTATGGCAGATCCAATGAAGTTGAATAACGCACGTTTGTGTATTCTCGATTTAAATTTTAAAATCTCATTTTCAATTAGCTTTAAGTTATCTCTTAAATAATTTGTTGACACGTTATCAGTGCTCATTATATCTAAAACTGCTAAATTTTCTTGTAACTCTTGGTATCTTATTCTAAAATCACTAATATTAATATAGAAATAAAATCTACGATAATGATTAAGCATTCTTGCTGCACCTAAATCTTCTAAAAAGTGTCCTATGTTGGGTACATCTTCAATGAGAAGGGCCTGGTTTAGGGTCGTCAGGGTCGTCAGTCTGTAACGAAATATCTTTTCTGATTCTTCGAAGGTTTCGGAAATGAGTTTCAACTGGTTGCATCGTTGTATCATTAATTAATTGATTAATACCTATTAATTTATTTTTTTCTGCTGATATGACATCAACCTTTTTAAAACGAGGGCCACTTTTGTTACGGTTTTATTTTTCATCATGAAACATGTAAACAACGGGCTCGTTAATAATTAATAACAGTCTCGAGATTTTCGTTACGTTTTTCTAGAAGTTTAGAACCTTTGTCTCTCTGTTTATGATATAGTTAGTTGTTCAATTAAGGGTAAAATTTCATCTTTTCTTTTCTGATTGTATCGTTCGTATACGTGTCGTTCTAAGTCAATTTCATGTATATTTAAATTTTCGTATGGTCCATAAAGTAAATTAGAAGGTGAGAATCCAGTTGTCGTATGTATAGATTGATTATAAACTAAAACTGCTGTCGTCATAAAATCTCTAATAGAATTTTTGGGATCTTTTAATTTAGCTATGCGTATTTTTTCGAGAAGGGTTGAATGCACCCGTTCAACTGGAGAATTTGAATTGTGATTATATGGTGTGGTATAATGTAATTTAATTTTGAATAAGCTACAAAATTCTTTGAGTAAATCATTTTGAAATTCGGAACCGTTATCACATACAATCTTTTTTGGATAGCTATTATGGCTGCAATAATGACGTAATTTATTCAATATAGTTATGGCTGTAGTATCATTAAAAAAACTTATTATTATTATTGAATATGAATATGTCGATATGTAAAACGTCAAAGGGCCTTTTAGCGAGAACATGTCCTTGAAACTGAATTTTATAAGGATGACGTTCGTACTTTCCTTTAAGACATGTTTCACACTTATTTATGATCTCGTTAATTTTGGTTTTCATGTCGGGAAAATAATATTGATTTTTAAGCGAATTGTAAGTCTCATTAACTCCATTATGATTGTTATCGTGATATTGTTCTGTTGTTCTATTGTTTTACGTTGTTCTTGGGAGTTTTCTAAATTTTTCCATATGATATTGGTCTCTACTAACTTTAAACGTTCATTAAATAATTTCGGGAAGGTTTCGATAACTATTTCGTGTAATTTATTATCATAGAAATATATTCCATATACATTTTTGGGATTAATAATTTCCTCAAGCATTTTAGAAATACCTTCATCTTCTTGTCCTGCTCTAATGGTAATTTTATAATGATTTTTATGTTTAAAAGGTTTGGTGTAAACAACCTTGTATTCTTCGCCTAATTTTAGTTCTAATTGATATGAAAATTGATTTAATGGTCTATCTGATATGGGAAGTGAAAACACGGGATTTTCCACAGCTGTATGCCGAGTATCACCACTGGTTTCATCGTCGTTATTTTCGGGGAAGTTATTTAGAAGTTCATCGGCTTCTGTGTCGGATAAATCGACATTATCGTCAACTTGTGGTAAAAGTGATAGTACTGATGTTGTCTTTCTTCGGGTGTACAGGCCGTCCGTCGTCGGTTGGAATTGCTTCCTCGCCACTCGTGCTAGCGAAACGTTAGGAAGCAATTCCAACCGACGACGGACGGCCTGTACACCCGAAGAAAGACAACATCATGTCGTCAACTGGCCGCGAAAGCCTTAATCAATTTGTCAAAAGTGATAGTAAATCTAATTCCTCATCATTAGTCAAAGTTTCATTTATATTAACTTCTATTCGCGATAAAGCGTCGGCAACTTTATTGTCTTTACCTCTTTTATACTCAATAATTTATAGTTAAATTCTTCTAAATTTAGATGTGACGTTCGAATAATTTTTGGTTGGTATGTCTAAATTAGTAAAATTGTGTTCAGGATTTTGAATATTGACATTGATCATCGGTTCGACATTGATTTGTTCTTAATAATTAATTTCTAATTGGTTCTCCAAATATAAAGGAATAAGGCATGGTCCGTTATTTGAAAATATCAGGGATTCGGGTATTATTGAATTTCTTACGTTTATTTCTTGAATGATAACCGGTCCTTTCTCGATATTAACCGGAAGAGATACACGGTTTGTTATAATCCCAAGAACGTTTAAAATGCAAAATTTACCGATCATTATAAATATTTAGTAAAAATTAAAATAGAAACATTACCTAATAACTAAAAATGAAAAACAATTACAATTATAATACATTAAATGTTCAATATGTCCGCCGTTTGCATCTAAATATTTCATAATTCATTTTTAGTAGTAGTGGTAATCTAAATAATTCATCGTGGACGCTTTATTGCAACAGTTGAAAATTGTGGGTCTGGAAGACGGCATACGCTTTCTGACACTTAACAACAATTGAATGTTCAATTGTTTCGAAATCACAGCAAACTGCTTTCATTAACGTTATACGTATACACGTATACAGTGCAAATAGGGAAAATCTTCACAAATTGTAAATTTTCTCAAAAAGTATAAACAAAAGTATACGTTAGTCCCGTATCAATAGACGCCAAATTCAATGGCGAATTCGAATATGCAGTCAAAAATGGGTCACTACATTTAAAAAAGTTGACTTATGCCCCTTTGAATTTGACCAAATTTGACCACAAATTCTGAACACGCTGTACATCTCAGTTCAAAACCACATTTGTTTTTCGATAATGTGTATACTTATAAATAAATTTTACGAGTTATAAAGCAAAATCTCAAAAATTAATTGAATTACGGTTTCTTAAATGTTAACGTGCAAATGTCAATTTTTTTTTAAAAATTAAATAACTCAAAATCCGTCAATATTTTCGGGGTAGTGCTTCTCGTAAAATATGAATGAATTCAGATTTTCTATCGGAATATGTAAAAAAAAGTATGTCATTCCATTTAAAATAAGAAAGTTAACATCTACTTCCGGTATAACCGGATGTAAATCGAACTTGAAAATATTTTTAAAAGAAGCGTCATAAACAATAACCAAGGAAGCCCAAGTTTCAGAATTGAATTCGTTCTACTAATTCATATACTTCTAATAGCTCATCAACTTGAAAAACCCTGAAAATATACAATCCTCCGATTTCAGGCTTCAACTCCGACCGTTGCACCGCGAAAAGTCGGACCGTTGCACCGCGGTGGCGTTCGACCGTTGTACCGCGAAACGATGCGCGATGCAACGGTCCGTCTATTACGACCGTTGCACCGCGAAAAGTCGGACCGTTGTACCGCGAATTCACGCGCGGTGCAACGGTCCGTCGATCGGACCGTTGCACCGCGAGTAGTCGGACCGTTGTACCGCGAAACCATGCGCGGTGCAACGGTCTACCTATTTCGACCGTTGCACCGCGAAAAGTCGGACCGTTGTACCGCGAAACGACGCGCGGTGCAACGGTCTGCCTATTTCACCGGGGGGGCCGAGTTGCTTCGATGGCGTCCATTCGGGGGGCCAACTGGGAAATGTGCGTGCTTGCCGAGCTGTTGGTGAATTTGGACCGGTCGTGTGACTGTTCGCCGGCCCTAATTGCAGCACTTCGGTCCTCCCGAATGAAATTTTTTTCAATGTCCCGTTCGCGGTACAACAATTTCCTCATCGGAACACTACAACAATAATAACAATAACAACAACAAATTTGTGAAGATTTTGCCTTTTTGCACTGCATACGTTTAATGTCAATTAAAACAGTGTCCTGCGATTTCGAAACAATTGAACATCCGATTGTTGTTAAGTGTCGGAAAGCGTATGCCGTCTTCCAGACCCACAATTTTCAATTGTTGCAATAAAGCATCCACGATGAATTATTTACTTTACCACAATTGAATGTTCAATTGTTTCGAAATCACAGGACACTGCTTTCATTAACGTTAAACGTATGCAGTTCAAATAGGCAAAATCTTCACAAATTGTAAATTTTCTCAAAAAGTATAAACAAATGTATACGTTAGTCCCATATCGATAGACGCCAAATTCAATGACGAATTCGAATATGCAGTCAAAAATGGGTCATTCCGTTTAAAAAAATTGACTTATGCCCCTTTGAAGCTGACCAAATTTGACCACAAATTTTGAACACCCTGTACATTTTAGTTCAAAACCACATATTTTTTTGGATAATGTGTATACCTGTCAATAAATGTTACGAGTTATAAAGCAAAATCTCATAAATTAATTGAATTACGGTTTTTTAAATGTTAACGTGCAAATGTCAATTTTTTTTTTAAAAATTAAATAACTCAAAATCCGTCAATATTTTCGGGGTAGTGCTTCTCGTAAAATATGCATAAATTCAGATTTTCTATCGGAATATGCAAAAAAAAGTATGTCATTCCGTTTAAAATAAGAAAGTTAACATCTACTTCCGGTATAACCGGATGTAAATCGAGCTTGAAAATTTTTTAAAAGAAGCGTCATAAACAGTAGCCAAGGAAGCCCAAGTTTCAGAATTGAATTCCTTCTACTAATTTATATACTTCTAATACCTCATCAACTTGAAAAACCCTGAAAATATACAATCCTCCGATTTCAGGCTTCAATTCCGACCGTTGCACCGCGAAAAGTCGGACCGTTGCACCGCGCTGGCGTTCGACCGTTGTACCGCGAAACGATGCGCGATGCAACGGTCCGTCGATCGGACCGTTGCACCGCGAGTAGTCGGACCGTTGTACCGCGAAACCATGCGCGGTGCAACGGTCTACCTATTTCGACCGTTGCACCGCGAAAAGTCGGACCGTTGTACCGCGAAACGACGCGCGGTGCAACGGTCCGTCCATTCCGACCGTTGCACCGCGAATTCATGCGCGGTGCAACGGTCCGTCGATCGGACCGTTGCACCGCGAATAGTCGGACCGTTGCACCGCGAATAGTCGGACCGTTGTACCGCGAAACGACGCGCGGTGCAACGGTCCGTCCATTCCGACCGTTGCACCGCGAATTCACGCGCGGTGCAACGGTCCGTCGATCGGACCGTTGCACCGCGAATAGTCGGACCGTTGTACCGCGAAACGACGCGCGGTGCAACGGTCCGTCCATTCCGACCGTTGCACCGCGAATTCACGCGCGGTGCAACGGTCCGTCGATCGGACCGTTGCACCGCGAATAGTCGGACCGTTGTACCGCGAAACGACGCGCGGTGCAACGGTCTACCTATTTCACCGGGGCCGAGTTGCGTCGATGGCGTCCATTCGGGGGGTCGACTGGGAAATGTGCGTGCTTGCCGAGCTGTTGGTGAGTTTGGACCGGTCGTGTGACTGTACGCCGGCCCTAATTGCCGCACTTCGGTCCTTTCGAATGAAATTTTTTTCAAAGTCCCGTGCGCGGTACAACGGTCGAGTCACGCGCCTGAACGAGAGTTTTTTCGCATTTACAAGAGGGGACCGGTCGTGGAGGTGACAGTTACGCCCGACATGCAAAATCGACCAAATATGTTATGACAGGTTCCCTAGAGCATGTCGGACGGTGGTTAGAGAGGAGACGAGTTGGTTTGGTTGTGCGTCTTGTCTCGGTGGTGTCGTGGGGTGGCTGTCTCGGCGGGTCGAAGGTTGCTTTGGTGCGAAGCGTTCGCTGGTAGACAGAACGACCCGGTTGTTTGCCGTTGCAGCGCATTACGGACCGCCGACCCGGGAGTGTTTGAGAGGTGGATGTGTGGTGCCGTCGGGTGGCGGCGGCGACCGGGGGTGGTTCGAAATAATGTGTGCAGCGGTCGACGCGATTACCGAGAAAAGAAAGGTCAGACAGACGGTTACAGTTGCCGGCGTGCCGTGTACCCCGACGGTTCAGTGGTTGGTGGTGCTCGGCGCGGCGGCGGGGGCGGCGGCGATGGATGGCGGTTGGTCGACAGTCGGCCGGTCTATGACGGATTTATCTCGAGGCCGGCCCGATTTTGTCAGTTTGATGTGACGGAGGCGTGGTGTTGACGTGCTGCACCCGCGTCGCCGCCGCCAAGTCAAGTCCATTCGAACCGTGCGCGAGTGCGGCAAGATGGCAACACAGCGAGTCCACGAGCATCTGGTACGGAGTCACGCAAATGCGTTCGCGTCCGGGGCTCATACGTGGACGACCCGATCAATACCTGGGGAGTGCGACCGTCTGGTCGTGCTCCCGGTCGGTATAAGTTGAAAACAGCGGCGGCTCTCTAAAGTCCGAGCGAGAATGGTCGCCATCCGAGTGGGATGGACGATGTCGAACACGAAAACGGCGCGTCGCGGCGCGCCGTTAACCAAAGGTCGCTTTCAATCTAGCGAAGAGTTGTGTGAAGTAGAGGGTATTCGAAGCCGGGTCGGACCGGCCGGTTTGGGTGCGGTCCGTTCCTGAAATTTATTAGTAGAGAAACGGTTATGTTATGTTGTGTTGCGGCCTGTTCTTTGTCGATGGTGGCAGGAGCAGGTGCGCGTGGATAAACATAAATGTATATATACACGTGGTGGCGAGAGAGAGAGGGTGTATATATATATGTGCATATAAAAGCTTGGTCCGGGAATGCGATTCTCGGACGTGTGGCTAGCTGCGATGCTAATTGTTTAGCGAAACCGGTCTCGATAGCAACCGGAGCAGCAATCTGTGCTACGTGCGCGTCGGCCCCGACGCGGTACGGACGATTTCCTCTTCGCCGCTGCTACAAGGACGTACGGGCGTCGTCGTGACCGCGGAGCGCGGCCACGGCGACGATGGCGGTTCGGCCTAGGCCGTCCGCTGAACGACGACCGTCGCTTGCGACGGTTGCAGCTGCGCACGCCGCACACGAGCGAAGTTCGCACTGAAGATAGTAGGTGCGGATTCGTGGGCGCGCGTCGTACGTGCGAAGGGGTATTTTCATGCCGGTCGCGTCGTCGCTGACGTGCTCGCGTGGTGTAGCAGCTCCCTGGTTGATCCTGCCAGTAGTCATATGCTTGTCTCAAAGATTAAGCCATGCATGTCTCAGTACAAGCCGAATTAAGGTGAAACCGCGAAAGGCTCATTAAATCAGTTATGGTTCCTTAGATCGTACCCACATTTACTTGGATAACTGTGGTAATTCTAGAGCTAATACATGCAAACAGAGCTCCGACCGGAGACGGAAGGAGCGCTTTTATTAGATCAAAACCAATCGGCGGCGGGTTCGCGCTCGTCGCCGTACCCACTGGTGAATCTGAATAACTTTCTGCTGATCGCATGGTCTCGCACCGGCGACGCATCTTTCAAATGTCTGCCTTATCAACTGTCGATGGTAGGTTCTGCGCCTACCATGGTTGTAACGGGTAACGGGGAATCAGGGTTCGATTCCGGAGAGGGAGCCTGAGAAACGGCTACCACATCCAAGGAAGGCAGCAGGCGCGCAAATTACCCACTCCCGGCACGGGGAGGTAGTGACGAAAAATAACGATACGGGACTCATCCGAGGCCCCGTAATCGGAATGAGTACAATCTAAACCCTTTAACGAGGATCAATTGGAGGGCAAGTCTGGTGCCAGCAGCCGCGGTAATTCCAGCTCCAATAGCGTATATTAAAGTTGTTGCGGTTAAAAAGCTCGTAGTCGAATCTGTGTCCCGCGCCGCCGGTTCATCGCACGCGGTGTTTAACTGGCGTGTCCGCGGGACGTCCTGCCGGTGGACCTCACCGTCGTCCGCGAGGGCGGCGGCGGTCCAGCTCAATCCCACCGCGGTGCTCTTCACTGAGTGTCGAGGTGGGCCGGCACGTTTACTTTGAACAAATTAGAGTGCTTAAAGCAGGCTAAAACTTCGCCTGAATACCGTGTGCATGGAATAATGGAATAGGACCTCGGTTCTATTTTGTTGGTTTTCGGAACCCCGAGGTAATGATTAATAGGAACGGATGGGGGCATTCGTATTGCGACGTTAGAGGTGAAATTCTTGGATCGTCGCAAGACGAACAGAAGCGAAAGCATTTGCCAAAAACGTTTTCATTGATCAAGAACGAAAGTTAGAGGTTCGAAGGCGATCAGATACCGCCCTAGTTCTAACCATAAACGATGCCAGCTAGCGATCCGCCGACGTTCCTTCGATGACTCGGCGGGCAGCTTCCGGGAAACCAAAGCTTTTGGGTTCCGGGGGAAGTATGGTTGCAAAGCTGAAACTTAAAGGAATTGACGGAAGGGCACCACCAGGAGTGGAGCCTGCGGCTTAATTTGACTCAACACGGGAAACCTCACCAGGCCCGGACACCGGAAGGATTGACAGATTGAGAGCTCTTTCTTGATTCGGTGGGTGGTGGTGCATGGCCGTTCTTAGTTGGTGGAGCGATTTGTCTGGTTAATTCCGATAACGAACGAGACTCTAGCCTGCTAAATAGGCGTATTTCCGGCATCTCAAAGGCCCGCCGGGCCGGCGTTCGCGTCGTGCTCGCGCGCGGTTTTTACTGCCGGCGTACACACAATTCTTCTTAGAGGGACAGGCGGCTCTAGCCGCACGAGATTGAGCAATAACAGGTCTGTGATGCCCTTAGATGTTCTGGGCCGCACGCGCGCTACACTGAAGGAATCAGCGTGTCCTCCCTGGCCGAGAGGCCCGGGTAACCCGCTGAACCTCCTTCGTGCTAGGGATTGGGGCTTGCAATTGTTCCCCATGAACGAGGAATTCCCAGTAAGCGCGAGTCATAAGCTCGCGTTGATTACGTCCCTGCCCTTTGTACACACCGCCCGTCGCTACTACCGATTGAATGATTTAGTGAGGTCTTCGGACCGGTACGCGGTGGCGTTTCGACGTTGCCGATGTTGCTGGGAAGATGACCAAACTTGATCATTTAGAGGAAGTAAAAGTCGTAACAAGGTTTCCGTAGGTGAACCTGCGGAAGGATCATTAACGTGTGTGTCCAGTTGACCGTTCGTCGCCGTCGGCGGCGGCGGTCGACGGGGACGACCAAAGTTAGGCTGGGCGACGACGTCCGCGTCGTCGCCGTTGAGGCCCGATAGTAACGGGAGGTTCGCCGTGGTGCGCGATGGGTGTTCGGCGTCCTCCGTCGTCCGTCGTCGTCGTGGGACGCGACGGTCGACGTCTGTGTTGGTTCGCTACGAACGAATAGAAAAGTAATAAAGGACACTTGTTGTTGGACTTGCGGACGGACGCGCCGTCGGGACTACAGGGGCCCATAGGTGTCGGGCGGTCTCGGCGAGTGCACGTCCGCTCATGTCCGTTGGATAAAAACTGTATCGAAAGAGATTACCCTGAACGGTGGATCACTTGGCTCGTGGGTCGATGAAGAACGCAGCAAATTGCGCGTCGTAATGTGAACTGCAGGACACATGAACATCGACAATTCGAACGCACATTGCGGTCCTCGGATACTGTTCCTGGACCACGTCTGGCCGAGGGTCGTGTTTACATTTAAAGACTGCTCTGATTGTGTCGGCGAGAGGAGCTCTTCCTTCGTCGCGCAGCGAGCGAGCGTGAGGCTTCGCGGCGGCCCCATCGGGGCGGCCGCGTGTCTCCAAGTCGGGTGGCGCGACCGTCGTCGTCGTGTTGGCGACGGCGGCGCGTAGCCGTAGTTGGCGGTGACGTGTACGGAATGTGATGTGAGCCCTCAGAGGGGTCCATTCCGCACGCGCCCGCGTCTCGTAGAGAGCATTCGCCGCGTTGATGCGTCGCGACCTCTCGGCGCCTGAAGTAGCCGGGAGGCATGCGTCGTCGCGCGGGCGTCGTAGGGGCCGAAGCGGCCTGCGGCATCTCCTCTCTGTCGCTTGAGAGGCGAAACGCAGGGCGGGGCGGGAGCGATTGGCGTTCCCGGATCCGAACTGCGGTCGCAGGTGTCAGCCAATCGGGCCGTGCGGCGCCGCTACGCGCGAGCGCCGCGACCTCAGCGTGGTAGAGACGCGTGGAGCGCGTGACGAGCAAGTGGCCGTGTGTGTGCGCGCGCGATAGCGCGCGTCGTGATGTCACGTCGTCGCCCGTGCGCCTTGGCGCACGCGGTTCGGCCTGCGGTCCGACGGACCGTCGGTCGGTTGCGTGTGATGCGGCCGTGTGGTGCTGTAGTTGTTGTTGTTGTTGTTCGCTGCCGCACGCACGGCGGCGCCATAGTCCCCGTCGTGGCGAGATCGAGATGATGCGACGGAGGGCGTGCCACGTGGCGCCGCAA
>OY998127.1:17651330-17666330 GCA_963921985.1 Agrilus biguttatus | reverse complement strand
TCTATGGCGCCGTCTCTCCCTCCACCCACCCGCCGACGCGGCGCTCGAACCGAAATTGAACATTCCATTTGACACATGTGCATTTTGATATAATATATATATATATATATATATATATATATATTAATTATTTGTTTTTTTTTCTTTATTTTTTTTAATGCACCTAAATCCACCTCTTTCGAGTAGGATAAGTCAATCCCTTATTGTGCGTATCTTTGAAGTTATATAATACATTTCAATTTGTCAGGAAAGAAAACGTCGGTGGGCTACGGGAAACGTGAAACCTTACACGTACGTACAGTTGATAGATACGTAGGACACTATCACACACATACGAACCTAAATTCGCGCACAACATAGGTATAAACACATAAATACATGGCAATAGTGACGTTGCTGGCTGGAGGTACGTACACCTACCTGCATACAACTGAAACAACAAACAACAAACAACAAGGAACATATTGCAGCGCAGCAGACTTCGAATGTCAAACAAACAGATAAATTGACAAATCAATCAATCCCGGTCCAAACTGGGTGCCGAGAGCTCTTACGAAGGTCGTCTCTGTGTTCACGCGAATTGGCTGGCCACTTGGCTGTTCGTAAATGCTTTTTTATTTCCGTTTTCGGCGTGCCGCGGTCAACCGATCGTTTTCCTTTCGATGGTAGTAGAATCTTTTAAGATTTCCTTAATCACCATCAATCATCACTCGATCTACCTGTAAAACGCTTTTATGTCGAAAGGAATAAATACACAGTTGATAACTTACACAATTTATTTATTTGTATTTACTCAACACGTGTTTCGCCAACACTGTGCCTTCTTCAGAAGTACAAATTGTGGAAGTTATCAACAACTGTGTGTTTATTTCAATATGTTCGACTTCCATCAAGTATCCGCTAATTCAATACAATTGAAATTAATGTCTGTAAACAATTAGATTGTACACCACCTTTCTAACCTTTCCAAGAACGTCGTCACGTCGCCTCTTCGATTGACCTCGAAAGACACAGATACGCACACGTGCAGTGCACGTGTGTTCCTTCGTGTAATTAATGTAGCAGCTTGCTTGTATCGATGATCGACGATTTTATGACATGCCGTTACACCTCGATAACATGATATATATATATATATATATATATATAAAAGAATAGTTAGTTTTCAAGAGAGTAATGGAATGAATGTTACATTTTAAAGGACATAACATTGTCATGCCGAACCGATTTTATGGTTTAACAAATAAAATCTTATCGTCAAAAGTTCAAATGTCAATTTCTTCTATTTACAATTATATTTTCGTCTAGGAGTTCATCGGAGTCAACTGTGTAATTCAATGCCGATAGGGGTATTAGCCCTCGGAGTAGTCGTTTCTGTTGATTCCATATTTATATTTATATTTATATTTATATTTATATTTATATTTATATTTATATTTATATTTATATTTATATTTATATTTATATTTATATTTATATTTATATTTATATTTATATTTATATTTATATTTATATTTATATTTATATTTATATTTATATTTATATTTATATTTACTTATTGTCTACTGGAGCAAAATAAATGTATTATTTTCAGTTATTCGCGAGATGCCTCGAAAATATGAATGTATCAAAAAACAAAACAAAAAAGGAAAAAAAAATACCGACATTCTCAAAAGCTAACGGTGAATCATCGTTCATTCGGAATGAGCGCGCGAAGCTCATCAAATTACGTGGTGATCACCGTGTTGGTTGCTGCTGTTGTTGATAAATTTATTGAAGAAAGATTACCTACCAAGAACTGATGACGCGGTGGTTATCGTTTACATGGACGGAAGAAGCAAGTCAGATGGAGTAGGCCGGCCGTTGCCGTAACGCTCAACGCTCACTCGATGACGTAGCAGCAACAACCTTCAATAGAGTAAACTACCTACCCTTTATTTATTTATTTATTTATTTATGCATCATAAAAGTATTGCAACCATATACAAGCCATCAACGCCAGTTGGGGGACAAGCAAGGGTTACAGCGGCCTTGGAGACAAATTACGAAATATATATATATATATATATATATAAATATGGTGGCATATACGTACTAATATATATACATTACATATTTTTATAAAAACTTCAGTAGATTCTTGTATGTACATGCCCACGTACCCACGTACTTACACACCTTACAATAAACGAATGAACAACAACTTAAACCTCATTAAAATACATACAACAATCATTTAATCCATCAATTCTAAAGAACCAGATGATTCCATTTTAAATGCAGGTACTTCAAATAAAAGAACGTGTGACACAAAATATAGCCAACAATGCGGTTATATAATATAATGTTATTATTAATATACTAATATCTAAATGGAAATAATACCAATAATAAGTAAGTAAACAAGTCACTTCTCAACGCCGGTCGTTCGTTCATCGACGTGAACCATCAGGCATGGATGCACGTGCAGAGAAATGAGTCACTTGTTTAAACAATAAACAAACACCGCGTTTCTCAAGCCAGCATGATGCTGAGTAGTTAGTTATTACGCGTCCATTTGTGTGTACGAAATATACGTAGAAGGTCAAACGGCAAACACATACGCACACGCACACAACAATTGCCCAGACGTACATGCATTTATAAATTGTCCAAAATTAAAAATATTATTCTCCGTCATTTGTCCATCGTCCGGTCCCACAAAAGAATGCATGCCGTTTCATTTCCACTTTTCTGAATTTCCGTTGAGTAGGCGTCTCGCATGATACATGGGCTCCTTTACATTTCGATGTGAAAGGGCGATCTGAAGAGGAGAACGGTCCGTATGCAGACATAATGGCTTACATACTAAGTTATTGGATTATGTACAACCCTTGACCAGTTTTTTTTTACAGTGGAAAGCTCACTTTTCATTAACCATCTGAAATGGTGGTGATACATTTTATAAACAAATTGTGAAACTTGCCAAGTGTTTTCTTTTTTAAAATATTTTATCTACTTCATTGTAATTTCCTGATACACGAGCATGCCAAAAATCACCCTGAATAAAGACAAATAAAACCAAAACAGGAAGCGGCGGATTAAACAAATTGCCTTACGATGGATGGACTCTAAAATGTATACCTTCAATACAGCCGACATGATGCATTGTTATCCGTATCACATGTATACATAATAAATATACCATCAAGATAGACTTAATGAAAACAACACAATCGCTCTTTGTACACCCAACTGAAACGTTGAACAGAGCCGAGTCGTAGCATTTAAAATTGACGGCTTAAAAATAACAATAACTTAAATTCAAACGAGCCGAATTCATTGTTACATGGTAAATGCAAATGGTTGATTGTTTTTTTTTATTACTTCCGGCAATTTATTACGGGGCACACGCTTCAAAATTTTACAATTATCCTAAAGGCAACGAACATGAAGGAGTTGTTATCAATTTATGTACTGAATGCGAACCTGGAAAGCCTCGATGCACTTGCATATACAATGTAAAATAATTTAATGAAACTTTTATTTACATAATTAAGATGTAATTTTAAGTATGATGTGCTTTTAATTACATCTATTTTTAATTTGTCTCCTTAGTAGGTTGACACTACAACTGTCATTTTATAAATTCGTATTACCAACGAATAAGCAATGTAATATATTAACGAAAGAAACATTTCCCCTTCAACTTCCCCATCTTCTCATTTTAGGATTAAACAAATTGCCTTACGATGGATGCACTCTAAAACGTATACTACTATAACTACATAATGCAATGTTATCCGTATCACATGTATACATAATAAATATGCCTTCAAGATAGACTAAACGCAAACAAAATCGCTCTTTGTACACGCAACTGAAACGTTGAACAGAGCCGACCCGTAGCTTTTAAAAGTGACGGCTTAAAAATAATAATAACTTAAATACAAACGAGCCGAATTCATTGTTACATGGTAAATGCAAATGGTTGATTGTTTTTTTTTATTACTTCCGGCAACAATCTATCACGGGGAATACGCTTCAAAATTTTACAATTATCCTAAAGGCAACGAACATGAAGGAGTTGTTATGAATGATACTGAATGCGAACCTGGAAAATCTCGATAGGCGTGAGCACGAGCCACCACCTCCGGATTGACCAATTTCGAGCACATAAATTAATACACTGTTGCAAACCATTACTTGCATGCACTTGCATAAATAATGTAAAATAATTTAATAATGTAATAATGTAATTTTAAGTATGGTGTGCTTTTAATTACATCTATTTTAAATTTGTCTCCTTAGTAGGTTGACGCCACAACTGTCATTTTATAAATGCAAATAACCAACGAATAAACAATGTAAAATATTAACGAAACATTTCCCCTTCAACTTCCCCATGTTCTCATTTGTTTAAACGACAACCCCTGATTGGCGATCAACAAAGGACTCCCCAAAGGTGGTCGCAATTAAGACGTTTCACCGTATTAAATTTCTAAAGGTTCGAGTATCACAGTTTTTCACAATTATTATATTGAGCAACCACCGAATGGCAGGCATAATTCAACCGAACGGTGACGGTTTTATTATCATTAACGAAACCGGTTAAAACTTTCCATTTTGTTTTTGCTATTTCCTGTTATTTCGTGGAGAAAAAGAATTTTACCTAACAGTTGTTGAACATTTAAAAATTTATTCAAATTGAATTGAAATATTATTAGTACGTTAAGGTCCGTCGGATTTCGTTCCGGTTGGCTGGTACGACGACGGTGACGTCATGTTTACGCTTTGCTGTTTTAATTCGCGGTTATTGAGATAAGAGCATTCGGAAGCGATGACGTATTTGTATAAGTCGCTTATACGCGTGGCAAAATTCGGCCGCAATAACCTTCAATACGATAAATTACTAAATAATGTTTATTCGTTAAAGAATAAACTTTTTAAAAAGTTTACTTATTTTATTAAAAACGATTACAAGAATTAATATTTATGAATATGATTATAATTATGATTATGAGCTACCTAGACAAGGTTCTAATAGTAACTAACTACAAAACGTTGTCACAAAAACAAGTAAAGTTACATCTAACAATCTGCTTACACTAGATATCATATTACACGATGATTTCCTGGGAAAGTATTTGTAAAAGCGTTACTTGCAGGTGTTGTTTTGACATAATTCCTCCCTCCTTAAGTGAGCACGTCCTCGTGTGAAGATCTGCTAGATATTCTCGGAATAATTATTTGTTCAATTCTTCTATTTTTACATTGGAAAACATTTGTAATTCTTTTTCTTAGTATACAGCAAATAATGCCGAATAGGAATATTAATACAATAACAAAAACATTTATCGAAAAACCAAATTTGTGTACAATAGGGTTCAATTCAAATTGAGTGTTTAAACCATTAGCCTCTTGTTTGAGCTCATTTATATCGTCAAAACTATTATTAAGTTCAAAGTTTACAAATTTCGTTGGTTTTACATCTATCTTTCTGATGTTCGATGGTTTATAATAAATATTGCTAATTGTATTACTAAATACATTATTTTGAATTATAATTTTACAGTCTTGTTTTGATGACACAAGCGAGTTTTTAGCAATAACAGTAGTGTAAACATCACCAGTACAATGTTCGAAAACGTTAACTGGATTTTTATAAGAAACGAGCACTTTATTATTAGAAAGCTAAGTTTCACTAATTCGTAGTCACTATTAATTAATAGAATAGAATTACACTTATTTAAATCACTTAATGAACACTGGTTTATTTAAACACAGCACCGAATTTTCAATTCGATGACATTTTTCTTCTAACCAAAATTCAGTTTGAGCTCCATATAAATACGTGATAACGTGAAGGGGGCAGAAGAATTTTATTATCTATTATCAGGTATTGGATAAATTCCTTGGTAGTCGAAGTGATTTTTATTCAGGATAGGGATGTACAAAATGCATGTAACAGCGTCATTTACTGAAAGTATTTTTAATTTTGAAAATTCAATTATTTTAAAAATATGGACTTCATCTATTTATTTAATTGATTCCTGTTATATATTAGTTTAAGGTGTGCTAAGATATCTTTGAGATCAGATACAGTTACATTTCTAAATTCGTTATATCGTTCAAAGCTAAGGAAATGGTTCTTTGAAATAGTCAGGAGTGAATTTAATAAATTTCGAGAAGCATAAATATTTTCCTTGTATTACCACCCTTACCTGTTCGATATTAATTTCATCTTTTAGAATTTTGATTGCATTAAAGACGTATTAATTGAATCTTTAATTAATAGCCTATCTTTTTCGTAACGTTTTGTTATATGATTAGCGAATGAGTCATACTTATTAATCTGTTTGGTAATTTCCTCTTGATTATTGAACAGTTTTACTATATTATTGTTTATTTCATCATAGTCATTTTGATCTAAGTTTCCTGTAATGTATTTTATGGCAGATCCAATGAAGTTGAATAACGCACGTTTGTGTATTCTCGATTTAAATTTTAAAATCTCATTTTCAATTAGCTTTAAGTTATCTCTTAAATAATTGTTGACACGTTATCAGTGCTCATTATATCTAAAACTGCTAAATTTTCTTGTAACTCTTGGTATCTTATTCTAAAATCACTAATATTAATATAGAAATAAAATCTACGATAATGATTAAGCATTCTTGCTGCACCTAAATCTTCTAAAAAGTGTCCTATGTTGGGTACATCTTCAATGAGAAGGGCCTGGTTTAGGGTCGTCAGGGTCGTCAGTCTGTAACGAAATTCTTTTCTGATTCTTCGAAGGTTTCGGAAATGAGTTTCAACTGGTTGCATCGTTGTATCATTAATTAATTGATTAATACCTATTAATTTATTTTTTTCTGCTGATATGACCATCAACCTTTTTAAACGAGGGCCACTTTTGTTACGGTTTTATTTTTCATCATGAAACATGTAAACAACGGGCTCGTTAATAATTAATAACAGTCTCGAGATTTTCGTTACGTTTTTCTAGAAGTTTAGAACCTTTGTCTCTTTGTTTATGATATAGTTAGTTGTTCAATTAAGGGTAAAAATTTCATCTTTTCTTTTTCTGATTGTATCGTTCGTATTACGTGTCGTTCTAAGTCAATTTCACTGTATATTTAAATTTTCGTATGGTCCATAAAGAAAATTAGAAGGTGAGAATCCAGTTGTCGTATGTATAGATTGATTATAAACTAAAACTGCTGTCGTCATAAAATCTCTAATAGAATTTTTGGGATCTTTTAATTTAGCTATGCGTATTTTTTCGAGAAGGGTTGAATGCACCCGTTCAACTGGAGAATTTGAATTGTGATTATATGGTGTGGTATAATGTAATTTAATTTTGAATAAGCTACAAAATTCTTTGAGTAAATCATTTTGAAATTCGGAACCGTTATCACATACAATCTTTTTTGGATAGCTATTATGGCTGCAATAATGACGTAATTTATTCAATATAGTTATGGCTGTAGTATCATTAAAAAAACTTATTATTATTATTGAATATGAATATGTCGATATGTAAAACGTCAAAGGGCCTTTTAGCGAGAACATGTCCTTGAAACTGAATTTTATAAGGATGACGTTCGTACTTTCCTTTAAGACATGTTTCACACTTATTTATGATCTCGTTAATTTTGGTTTTCATGTCGGGAAAATAATATTGATTTTTAAGCGAATTGTAAGTCTCATTAACTCCATTATGATTGTTATCGTGATATTGTTCTGTTGTTCTATTGTTTTACGTTGTTCTTGGGAGTTTTCTAAATTTTTCCATATGATATTGGTCTCTACTAACTTTAAACGTTCATTAAATAATTTCGGGAAGGTTTCGATAACTATTTCGTGTAATTTATTATCATAGAAATATATTCCATATACATTTTTGGGATTAATAATTTCCTCAAGCATTTTAGAAATACCTTCATCTTCTTGTCCTGCTCTAATGGTAATTTTATAATGATTTTTATGTTTAAAAGGTTTGGTGTAAACAACCTTGTATTCTTCGCCTAATTTTAGTTCTAATTGATATGAAAATTGATTTAATGGTCTATCTGATATGGGAAGTGAAAACACGGGATTTTCCACAGCTGTATGCCGAGTATCACCACTGGTTTCATCGTCGTTATTTTCGGGGAAGTTATTTAGAAGTTCATCGGCTTCTGTGTCGGATAAATCGACATTATCGTCAACTTGTGGTAAAAGTGATAGTACTGATGTTGTCTTTCTTCGGGTGTACAGGCCGTCCGTCGTCGGTTGGAATTGCTTCCTCGCCACTCGTGCTAGCGAAACGTTAGGAAGCAATTCCAACCGACGACGGACGGCCTGTACACCCGAAGAAAGACAACATCATGTCGTCAACTGGCCGCGAAAGCCTTAATCAATTTGTCAAAAGTGATAGTAAATCTAATTCCTCATCATTAGTCAAAGTTTCATTTATATTAACTTCTATTCGCGATAAAGCGTCGGCAACTTTATTGTCTTTACCTCTTTTATACTCAATAATTTATAGTTAAATTCTTCTAAATTTAGATGTGACGTTCGAATAATTTTTGGTTGGTATGTCTAAATTAGTAAAATTGTGTTCAGGATTTTGAATATTGACATTGATCATCGGTTCGACATTGATTTGTTCTTAATAATTAATTTCTAATTGGTTCTCCAAATATAAAGGAATAAGGCATGGTCCGTTATTTGAAAATATCAGGGATTCGGGTATTATTGAATTTCTTACGTTTATTTCTTGAATGATAACCGGTCCTTTCTCGATATTAACCGGAAGAGATACACGGTTTGTTATAATCCCAAGAACGTTTAAAATGCAAAATTTACCGATCATTATAAATATTTAGTAAAAATTAAAATAGAAACATTACCTAATAACTAAAAATGAAAAACAATTACAATTATAATACATTAAATGTTCAATATGTCCGCCGTTTGCATCTAAATATTTCATAATTCATTTTTAGTAGTAGTGGTAATCTAAATAATTCATCGTGGACGCTTTATTGCAACAGTTGAAAATTGTGGGTCTGGAAGACGGCATACGCTTTCTGACACTTAACAACAATTGAATGTTCAATTGTTTCGAAATCACAGCAAACTGCTTTCATTAACGTTATACGTATACACGTATACAGTGCAAATAGGGAAAATCTTCACAAATTGTAAATTTTCTCAAAAAGTATAAACAAAAGTATACGTTAGTCCCGTATCAATAGACGCCAAATTCAATGGCGAATTCGAATATGCAGTCAAAAATGGGTCACTACATTTAAAAAAGTTGACTTATGCCCCTTTGAATTTGACCAAATTTGACCACAAATTCTGAACACGCTGTACATCTCAGTTCAAAACCACATTTGTTTTTCGATAATGTGTATACTTATAAATAAATTTTACGAGTTATAAAGCAAAATCTCAAAAATTAATTGAATTACGGTTTCTTAAATGTTAACGTGCAAATGTCAATTTTTTTTTAAAAATTAAATAACTCAAAATCCGTCAATATTTTCGGGGTAGTGCTTCTCGTAAAATATGAATGAATTCAGATTTTCTATCGGAATATGTAAAAAAAAGTATGTCATTCCATTTAAAATAAGAAAGTTAACATCTACTTCCGGTATAACCGGATGTAAATCGAACTTGAAAATATTTTTAAAAGAAGCGTCATAAACAATAACCAAGGAAGCCCAAGTTTCAGAATTGAATTCGTTCTACTAATTCATATACTTCTAATAGCTCATCAACTTGAAAAACCCTGAAAATATACAATCCTCCGATTTCAGGCTTCAACTCCGACCGTTGCACCGCGAAAAGTCGGACCGTTGCACCGCGCTGGCGTTCGACCGTTGTACCGCGAAACGATGCGCGATGCAACGGTCCGTCGATCGGACCGTTGCACCGCGAGTAGTCGGACCGTTGTACCGCGAAACCATGCGCGGTGCAACGGTCTACCTATTTCGACCGTTGCACCGCGAAAAGTCGGACCGTTGTACCGCGAAACGACGCGCGGTGCAACGGTCCGTCCATTCCGACCGTTGCACCGCGAATTCATGCGCGGTGCAACGGTCCGTCGATCGGACCGTTGCACCGCGAATAGTCGGACCGTTGCACCGCGAATAGTCGGACCGTTGTACCGCGAAACGACGCGCGGTGCAACGGTCCGTCCATTCCGACCGTTGCACCGCGAATTCACGCGCGGTGCAACGGTCCGTCGAGCAGCACTTCGGTCCTCCCGAATGAAATTTTTTTCAATGTCCCGTTCGCGGTACAACAATTTCCTCATCGGAACACTACAACAATAATAACAATAACAACAACAAATTTGTGAAGATTTTGCCTTTTTGCACTGCATACGTTTAATGTCAATTAAAACAGTGTCCTGCGATTTCGAAACAATTGAACATCCGATTGTTGTTAAGTGTCGGAAAGCGTATGCCGTCTTCCAGACCCACAATTTTCAATTGTTGCAATAAAGCATCCACGATGAATTATTTACTTTACCACAATTGAATGTTCAATTGTTTCGAAATCACAGGACACTGCTTTCATTAACGTTAAACGTATGCAGTTCAAATAGGCAAAATCTTCACAAATTGTAAATTTTCTCAAAAAGTATAAACAAATGTATACGTTAGTCCCATATCGATAGACGCCAAATTCAATGACGAATTCGAATATGCAGTCAAAAATGGGTCATTCCGTTTAAAAAAATTGACTTATGCCCCTTTGAAGCTGACCAAATTTGACCACAAATTTTGAACACCCTGTACATTTTAGTTCAAAACCACATATTTTTTTGGATAATGTGTATACCTGTCAATAAATGTTACGAGTTATAAAGCAAAATCTCATAAATTAATTGAATTACGGTTTTTTAAATGTTAACGTGCAAATGTCAATTTTTTTTTTAAAAATTAAATAACTCAAAATCCGTCAATATTTTCGGGGTAGTGCTTCTCGTAAAATATGCATAAATTCAGATTTTCTATCGGAATATGCAAAAAAAAGTATGTCATTCCGTTTAAAATAAGAAAGTTAACATCTACTTCCGGTATAACCGGATGTAAATCGAGCTTGAAAATATTTTTAAAAGAAGCGTCATAAACAGTAGCCAAGGAAGCCCAAGTTTCAGAATTGAATTCCTTCTACTAATTTATATACTTCTAATACCTCATCAACTTGAAAAACCCTGAAAATATACAATCCTCCGATTTCAGGCTTCAATTCCGACCGTTGCACCGCGAAAAGTCGGACCGTTGCACCGCGCTGGCGTTCGACCGTTGTACCGCGAAACGATGCGCGATGCAACGGTCCGTCGATCGGACCGTTGCACCGCGAGTAGTCGGACCGTTGTACCGCGAAACCATGCGCGGTGCAACGGTCTACCTATTTCGACCGTTGCACCGCGAAAAGTCGGACCGTTGTACCGCGAAACGACGCGCGGTGCAACGGTCCGTCCATTCCGACCGTTGCACCGCGAATTCATGCGCGGTGCAACGGTCCGTCGATCGGACCGTTGCACCGCGAATAGTCGGACCGTTGCACCGCGAATAGTCGGACCGTTGTACCGCGAAACGACGCGCGGTGCAACGGTCCGTCCATTCCGACCGTTGCACCGCGAATTCACGCGCGGTGCAACGGTCCGTCGATCGGACCGTTGCACCGCGAATAGTCGGACCGTTGTACCGCGAAACGACGCGCGGTGCAACGGTCCGTCCATTCCGACCGTTGCACCGCGAATTCACGCGCGGTGCAACGGTCCGTCGATCGGACCGTTGCACCGCGAATAGTCGGACCGTTGTACCGCGAAACGACGCGCGGTGCAACGGTCTACCTATTTCACCGGGGCCGAGTTGCGTCGATGGCGTCCATTCGGGGGGTCGACTGGGAAATGTGCGTGCTTGCCGAGCTGTTGGTGAGTTTGGACCGGTCGTGTGACTGTACGCCGGCCCTAATTGCCGCACTTCGGTCCTTTCGAATGAAATTTTTTTCAAAGTCCCGTGCGCGGTACAACGGTCGAGTCACGCGCCTGAACGAGAGTTTTTTCGCATTTACAAGAGGGGACCGGTCGTGGAGGTGACAGTTACGCCCGACATGCAAAATCGACCAAATATGTTATGACAGGTTCCCTAGAGCATGTCGGACGGTGGTTAGAGAGGAGACGAGTTGGTTTGGTTGTGCGTCTTGTCTCGGTGGTGTCGTGGGGTGGCTGTCTCGGCGGGTCGAAGGTTGCTTTGGTGCGAAGCGTTCGCTGGTAGACAGAACGACCCGGTTGTTTGCCGTTGCAGCGCATTACGGACCGCCGACCCGGGAGTGTTTGAGAGGTGGATGTGTGGTGCCGTCGGGTGGCGGCGGCGACCGGGGGTGGTTCGAAATAATGTGTGCAGCGGTCGACGCGATTACCGAGAAAAGAAAGGTCAGACAGACGGTTACAGTTGCCGGCGTGCCGTGTACCCCGACGGTTCAGTGGTTGGTGGTGCTCGGCGCGGCGGCGGCGGGGGCGGCGGCGATGGATGGCGGTTGGTCGACAGTCGGCCGGTCTATGACGGATTTATCTCGAGGCCGGCCCGATTTTGTCAGTTTGATGTGACGGAGGCGTGGTGTTGACGTGCTGCACCCGCGTCGCCGCCGCCAAGTCAAGTCCATTCGAACCGTGCGCGAGTGCGGCAAGATGGCAACACAGCGAGTCCACGAGCATCTGGTACGGAGTCACGCAAATGCGTTCGCGTCCGGGGCTCATACGTGGACGACCCGATCAATACCTGGGGAGTGCGACCGTCTGGTCGTGCTCCCGGTCGGTATAAGTTGAAAACAGCGGCGGCTCTCTAAAGTCCGAGCGAGAATGGTCGCCATCCGAGTGGGATGGACGATGTCGAACACGAAAACGGCGCGTCGCGGCGCGCCGTTAACCAAAGGTCGCTTTCAATCTAGCGAAGAGTTGTGTGAAGTAGAGGGTATTCGAAGCCGGGTCGGACCGGCCGGTTTGGGTGCGGTCCGTTCCTGAAATTTATTAGTAGAGAAACGGTTATGTTATGTTGTGTTGCGGCCTGTTCTTTGTCGATGGTGGCAGGAGCAGGTGCGCGTGGATAAACATAAATGTATATATACACGTGGTGGCGAGAGAGAGAGGGTGTATATATATATGTGCATATAAAAGCTTGGTCCGGGAATGCGATTCTCGGACGTGTGGCTAGCTGCGATGCTAATTGTTTAGCGAAACCGGTCTCGATAGCAACCGGAGCAGCAATCTGTGCTACGTGCGCGTCGGCCCCGACGCGGTACGGACGATTTCCTCTTCGCCGCTGCTACAAGGACGTACGGGCGTCGTCGTGACCGCGGAGCGCGGCCACGGCGACGATGGCGGTTCGGCCTAGGCCGTCCGCTGAACGACGACCGTCGCTTGCGACGGTTGCAGCTGCGCACGCCGCACACGAGCGAAGTTCGCACTGAAGATAGTAGGTGCGGATTCGTGGGCGCGCGTCGTACGTGCGAAGGGGTATTTTCATGCCGGTCGCGTCGTCGCTGACGTGCTCGCGTGGTGTAGCAGCTCCCTGGTTGATCCTGCCAGTAGTCATATGCTTGTCTCAAAGATTAAGCCATGCATGTCTCAGTACAAGCCGAATTAAGGTGAAACCGCGAAAGGCTCATTAAATCAGTTATGGTTCCTTAGATCGTACCCACATTTACTTGGATAACTGTGGTAATTCTAGAGCTAATACATGCAAACAGAGCTCCGACCGGAGACGGAAGGAGCGCTTTTATTAGATCAAAACCAATCGGCGGCGGGTTCGCGCTCGTCGCCGTACCCACTGGTGAATCTGAATAACTTTCTGCTGATCGCATGGTCTCGCACCGGCGACGCATCTTTCAAATGTCTGCCTTATCAACTGTCGATGGTAGGTTCTGCGCCTACCATGGTTGTAACGGGTAACGGGGAATCAGGGTTCGATTCCGGAGAGGGAGCCTGAGAAACGGCTACCACATCCAAGGAAGGCAGCAGGCGCGCAAATTACCCACTCCCGGCACGGGGAGGTAGTGACGAAAAATAACGATACGGGACTCATCCGAGGCCCCGTAATCGGAATGAGTACAATCTAAACCCTTTAACGAGGATCAATTGGAGGGCAAGTCTGGTGCCAGCAGCCGCGGTAATTCCAGCTCCAATAGCGTATATTAAAGTTGTTGCGGTTAAAAAGCTCGTAGTCGAATCTGTGTCCCGCGCCGCCGGTTCATCGCACGCGGTGTTTAACTGGCGTGTCCGCGGGACGTCCTGCCGGTGGACCTCACCGTCGTCCGCGAGGGCGGCGGCGGTCCAGCTCAATCCCACCGCGGTGCTCTTCACTGAGTGTCGAGGTGGGCCGGCACGTTTACTTTGAACAAATTAGAGTGCTTAAAGCAGGCTAAAACTTCGCCTGAATACCGTGTGCATGGAATAATGGAATAGGACCTCGGTTCTATTTTGTTGGTTTTCGGAACCCCGAGGTAATGATTAATAGGAACGGATGGGGGCATTCGTATTGCGACGTTAGAGGTGAAATTCTTGGATCGTCGCAAGACGAACAGAAGCGAAAGCATTTGCCAAAAACGTTTTCATTGATCAAGAACGAAAGTTAGAGGTTCGAAGGCGATCAGATACCGCCCTAGTTCTAACCATAAACGATGCCAGCTAGCGATCCCGCCGACGTTCCTTCGATGACTCGGCGGGCAGCTTCCGGGAAACCAAAGCTTTTGGGTTCCGGGGGAAGTATGGTTGCAAAGCTGAAACTTAAAGGAATTGACGGAAGGGCACCACCAGGAGTGGAGCCTGCGGCTTAATTTGACTCAACACGGGAAACCTCACCAGGCCCGGACACCGGAAGGATTGACAGATTGAGAGCTCTTTCTTGATTCGGTGGGTGGTGGTGCATGGCCGTTCTTAGTTGGTGGAGCGATTTGTCTGGTTAATTCCGATAACGAACGAGACTCTAGCCTGCTAAATAGGCGTATTTCCGG
>OY998127.1:17628830-17643830 GCA_963921985.1 Agrilus biguttatus | reverse complement strand
ATGTCGAAAGGAATAAATACACAGTTGATAACTTACACAATTTATTTATTTGTATTTACTCAACACGTGTTTCGCCAACACTGTGCCTTCTTCAGAAGTACAAATTGTGGAAGTTATCAACAACTGTGTGTTTATTTCAATATGTTCGACTTCCATCAAGTATCCGCTAATTCAATACAATTGAAATTAATGTCTGTAAACAATTAGATTGTACACCACCTTTCTAACCTTTCCAAGAACGTCGTCACGTCGCCTCTTCGATTGACCTCGAAAGACACAGATACGCACACGTGCAGTGCACGTGTGTTCCTTCGTGTAATTAATGTAGCAGCTTGCTTGTATCGATGATCGACGATTTTATGACATGCCGTTACACCTCGATAACATGATATATATATATATATATATATATATAAAAGAATAGTTAGTTTTCAAGAGAGTAATGGAATGAATGTTACATTTTAAAGGACATAACATTGTCATGCCGAACCGATTTTATGGTTTAACAAATAAAATCTTATCGTCAAAAGTTCAAATGTCAATTTCTTCTATTTACAATTATATTTTCGTCTAGGAGTTCATCGGAGTCAACTGTGTAATTCAATGCCGATAGGGGTATTAGCCCTCGGAGTAGTCGTTTCTGTTGATTCCATATTTATATTTATATTTATATTTATATTTATATTTATATTTATATTTATATTTATATTTATATTTATATTTATATTTATATTTATATTTATATTTATATTTATATTTATATTTATATTTATATTTATATTTATATTTATATTTATATTTATATTTACTTATTGTCTACTGGAGCAAAATAAATGTATTATTTTCAGTTATTCGCGAGATGCCTCGAAAATATGAATGTATCAAAAAACAAAACAAAAAAGGAAAAAAAAATACCGACATTCTCAAAAGCTAACGGTGAATCATCGTTCATTCGGAATGAGCGCGCGAAGCTCATCAAATTACGTGGTGATCACCGTGTTGGTTGCTGCTGTTGTTGATAAATTTATTGAAGAAAGATTACCTACCAAGAACTGATGACGCGGTGGTTATCGTTTACATGGACGGAAGAAGCAAGTCAGATGGAGTAGGCCGGCCGTTGCCGTAACGCTCAACGCTCACTCGATGACGTAGCAGCAACAACCTTCAATAGAGTAAACTACCTACCCTTTATTTATTTATTTATTTATTTATGCATCATAAAAGTATTGCAACCATATACAAGCCATCAACGCCAGTTGGGGGACAAGCAAGGGTTACAGCGGCCTTGGAGACAAATTACGAAATATATATATATATATATATATATATATATATGGTGGCATATACGTACTAATATATATACATTACATATTTTTATAAAAACTTCAGTAGATTCTTGTATGTACATGCCCACGTACCCACGTACTTACACACCTTACAATAAACGAATGAACAACAACTTAAACCTCATTAAAATACATACAACAATCATTTAATCCATCAATTCTAAAGAACCAGATGATTCCATTTTAAATGCAGGTACTTCAAATAAAAGAACGTGTGACACAAAATATAGCCAACAATGCGGTTATATAATATAATGTTATTATTAATATACTAATATCTAAATGGAAATAATACCAATAATAAGTAAGTAAACAAGTCACTTCTCAACGCCGGTCGTTCGTTCATCGACGTGAACCATCAGGCATGGATGCACGTGCAGAGAAATGAGTCACTTGTTTAAACAATAAACAAACACCGCGTTTCTCAAGCCAGCATGATGCTGAGTAGTTAGTTATTACGCGTCCATTTGTGTGTACGAAATATACGTAGAAGGTCAAACGGCAAACACATACGCACACGCACACAACAATTGCCCAGACGTACATGCATTTATAAATTGTCCAAAATTAAAAATATTATTCTCCGTCATTTGTCCATCGTCCGGTCCCACAAAAGAATGCATGCCGTTTCATTTCCACTTTTCTGAATTTCCGTTGAGTAGGCGTCTCGCATGATACATGGGCTCCTTTACATTTCGATGTGAAAGGGCGATCTGAAGAGGAGAACGGTCCGTATGCAGACATAATGGCTTACATACTAAGTTATTGGATTATGTACAACCCTTGACCAGTTTTTTTTTACAGTGGAAAGCTCACTTTTCATTAACCATCTGAAATGGTGGTGATACATTTTATAAACAAATTGTGAAACTTGCCAAGTGTTTTCTTTTTTAAAATATTTTATCTACTTCATTGTAATTTCCTGATACACGAGCATGCCAAAAATCACCCTGAATAAAGACAAATAAAACCAAAACAGGAAGCGGCGGATTAAACAAATTGCCTTACGATGGATGGACTCTAAAATGTATACCTTCAATACAGCCGACATGATGCATTGTTATCCGTATCACATGTATACATAATAAATATACCATCAAGATAGACTTAATGAAAACAACACAATCGCTCTTTGTACACCCAACTGAAACGTTGAACAGAGCCGAGTCGTAGCATTTAAAATTGACGGCTTAAAAATAACAATAACTTAAATTCAAACGAGCCGAATTCATTGTTACATGGTAAATGCAAATGGTTGATTGTTTTTTTTTATTACTTCCGGCAATTTATTACGGGGCACACGCTTCAAAATTTTACAATTATCCTAAAGGCAACGAACATGAAGGAGTTGTTATCAATTTATGTACTGAATGCGAACCTGGAAAGCCTCGATGCACTTGCATATACAATGTAAAATAATTTAATGAAACTTTTATTTACATAATTAAGATGTAATTTTAAGTATGATGTGCTTTTAATTACATCTATTTTTAATTTGTCTCCTTAGTAGGTTGACACTACAACTGTCATTTTATAAATTCGTATTACCAACGAATAAGCAATGTAATATATTAACGAAAGAAACATTTCCCCTTCAACTTCCCCATCTTCTCATTTTAGGATTAAACAAATTGCCTTACGATGGATGCACTCTAAAACGTATACTACTATAACTCAGTACAGCCGACATAATGCAATGTTATCCGTATCACATGTATACATAATAAATATGCCTTCAAGATAGACTAAACGCAAACAAAATCGCTCTTTGTACACGCAACTGAAACGTTGAACAGAGCCGACCCGTAGCTTTTAAAAGTGACGGCTTAAAAATAATAATAACTTAAATACAAACGAGCCGAATTCATTGTTACATGGTAAATGCAAATGGTTGATTGTTTTTTTTTATTACTTCCGGCAACAATCTATCACGGGGAATACGCTTCAAAATTTTACAATTATCCTAAAGGCAACGAACATGAAGGAGTTGTTATGAATGATACTGAATGCGAACCTGGAAAATCTCGATAGGCGTGAGCACGAGCCACCACCTCCGGATTGACCAATTTCGAGCACATAAATTAATACACTGTTGCAAACCATTACTTGCATGCACTTGCATAAATAATGTAAAATAATTTAATAATGTAATAATGTAATTTTAAGTATGGTGTGCTTTTAATTACATCTATTTTAAATTTGTCTCCTTAGTAGGTTGACGCCACAACTGTCATTTTATAAATGCAAATAACCAACGAATAAACAATGTAAAATATTAACGAAACATTTCCCCTTCAACTTCCCCATGTTCTCATTTGTTTAAACGACAACCCCTGATTGGCGATCAACAAAGGACTCCCCAAAGGTGGTCGCAATTAAGACGTTTCACCGTATTAAATTTCTAAAGGTTCGAGTATCACAGTTTTTCACAATTATTATATTGAGCAACCACCGAATGGCAGGCATAATTCAACCGAACGGTGACGGTTTTATTATCATTAACGAAACCGGTTAAAACTTTCCATTTTGTTTTTGCTATTTCCTGTTATTTCGTGGAGAAAAAGAATTTTACCTAACAGTTGTTGAACATTTAAAAATTTATTCAAATTGAATTGAAATATTATTAGTACGTTAAGGTCCGTCGGATTTCGTTCCGGTTGGCTGGTACGACGACGGTGACGTCATGTTTACGCTTTGCTGTTTTAATTCGCGGTTATTGAGATAAGAGCATTCGGAAGCGATGACGTATTTGTATAAGTCGCTTATACGCGTGGCAAAATTCGGCCGCAATAACCTTCAATACGATAAATTACTAAATAATGTTTATTCGTTAAAGAATAAACTTTTTAAAAAGTTTACTTATTTTATTAAAAACGATTACAAGAATTAATATTTATGAATATGATTATAATTATGATTATGAGCTACCTAGACAAGGTTCTAATAGTAACTAACTACAAAACGTTGTCACAAAAACAAGTAAAGTTACATCTAACAATCTGCTTACACTAGATATCATATTACACGATGATTTCCTGGGAAAGTATTTGTAAAAGCGTTACTTGCAGGTGTTGTTTTGACATAATTCCTCCCTCCTTAAGTGAGCACGTCCTCGTGTGAAGATCTGCTAGATATTCTCGGAATAATTATTTGTTCAATTCTTCTATTTTTACATTGGAAAACATTTGTAATTCTTTTTCTTAGTATACAGCAAATAATGCCGAATAGGAATATTAATACAATAACAAAAACATTTATCGAAAAACCAAATTTGTGTACAATAGGGTTCAATTCAAATTGAGTGTTTAAACCATTAGCCTCTTGTTTGAGCTCATTTATATCGTCAAAACTATTATTAAGTTCAAAGTTTACAAATTTCGTTGGTTTTACATCTATCTTTCTGATGTTCGATGGTTTATAATAAATATTGCTAATTGTATTACTAAATACATTATTTTGAATTATAATTTTACAGTCTTGTTTTGATGACACAAGCGAGTTTTTAGCAATAACAGTAGTGTAAACATCACCAGTACAATGTTCGAAAACGTTAACTGGATTTTTATAAGAAACGAGCACTTTATTATTAGAAAGCTAAGTTTCACTAATTCGTAGTCACTATTAATTAATAGAATAGAATTACACTTATTTAAATCACTTAATGAACACTGGTTTATTTAAACACAGCACCGAATTTTCAATTCGATGACATTTTTCTTCTAACCAAAATTCAGTTTGAGCTCCATATAAATACGTGATAACGTGAAGGGGGCAGAAGAATTTTATTATCTATTATCAGGTATTGGATAAATTCCTTGGTAGTCGAAGTGATTTTTATTCAGGATAGGGATGTACAAAATGCATGTAACAGCGTCATTTACTGAAAGTATTTTTAATTTTGAAAATTCAATTATTTTAAAAATATGGACTTCATCTATTTCTATTAATTGATTCCTGTTATATATTAGTTTAAGGTGTGCTAAGATATCTTTGAGATCAGATACAGTTAACATTTCTAAATTCGTTATATCGTTCAAAGCTAAGGAAATGGTTCTTTGAATAGTCAGGAGTGAATTTAATAAATTTCGAGAAGCATAAATATTTCCTTGTATTACCACCTTACCTGTTCGATATTAATTTCATCTTTTAGAATTTTGATTGCATTAAAGGACGTATTAATTGAATCTTTAATTAATAGCATATCTTTTTCGTAACGTTTTGTTATATGATTAGCGAATGAGTCATACTTATTAATCTGTTTGGTAATTTCCTCTTGATTATTGAACAGTTTTACTATATTATTGTTTATTTCATCATAGTCATTTTGATCTAAGTTTCCTGTAATGTATTTTATGGCAGATCCAATGAAGTTGAATAACGCACGTTTGTGTATTCTCGATTTAAATTTTAAAATCTCATTTTCAATTAGCTTTAAGTTATCTCTTAAATAATTTGTTGACACGTTATCAGTGCTCATTATATCTAAAACTGCTAAATTTTCTTGTAACTCTTGGTATCTTATTCTAAAATCACTAATATTAATATAGAAATAAAATCTACGATAATGATTAAGCATTCTTGCTGCACCTAAATCTTCTAAAAAGTGTCCTATGTTGGGTACATCTTCAATGAGAAGGGCCTGGTTTAGGGTCGTCAGGGTCGTCAGTCTGTAACGAAATATCTTTTCTGATTCTTCGAAGGTTTCGGAAATGAGTTTCAACTGGTTGCATCGTTGTATCATTAATTAATTGATTAATACCTATTAATTTATTTTTTTCTGCTGATATGACATCAACCTTTTTAAAACGAGGGCCACTTTTGTTACGGTTTTATTTTTCATCATGAAACATGTAAACAACGGGCTCGTTAATAATTAATAACAGTCTCGAGATTTTCGTTACGTTTTTCTAGAAGTTTAGAACCTTTGTCTCTCTGTTTATGATATAGTTAGTTGTTCAATTAAGGGTAAAATTTCATCTTTTCTTTTCTGATTGTATCGTTCGTATACGTGTCGTTCTAAGTCAATTTCATGTATATTTAAATTTTCGTATGGTCCATAAAGTAAATTAGAAGGTGAGAATCCAGTTGTCGTATGTATAGATTGATTATAAACTAAAACTGCTGTCGTCATAAAATCTCTAATAGAATTTTTGGGATCTTTTAATTTAGCTATGCGTATTTTTTCGAGAAGGGTTGAATGCACCCGTTCAACTGGAGAATTTGAATTGTGATTATATGGTGTGGTATAATGTAATTTAATTTTGAATAAGCTACAAAATTCTTTGAGTAAATCATTTTGAAATTCGGAACCGTTATCACATACAATCTTTTTTGGATAGCTATTATGGCTGCAATAATGACGTAATTTATTCAATATAGTTATGGCTGTAGTATCATTAAAAAAACTTATTATTATTATTGAATATGAATATGTCGATATGTAAAACGTCAAAGGGCCTTTTAGCGAGAACATGTCCTTGAAACTGAATTTTATAAGGATGACGTTCGTACTTTCCTTTAAGACATGTTTCACACTTATTTATGATCTCGTTAATTTTGGTTTTCATGTCGGGAAAATAATATTGATTTTTAAGCGAATTGTAAGTCTCATTAACTCCATTATGATTGTTATCGTGATATTGTTCTGTTGTTCTATTGTTTTACGTTGTTCTTGGGAGTTTTCTAAATTTTTCCATATGATATTGGTCTCTACTAACTTTAAACGTTCATTAAATAATTTCGGGAAGGTTTCGATAACTATTTCGTGTAATTTATTATCATAGAAATATATTCCATATACATTTTTGGGATTAATAATTTCCTCAAGCATTTTAGAAATACCTTCATCTTCTTGTCCTGCTCTAATGGTAATTTTATAATGATTTTTATGTTTAAAAGGTTTGGTGTAAACAACCTTGTATTCTTCGCCTAATTTTAGTTCTAATTGATATGAAAATTGATTTAATGGTCTATCTGATATGGGAAGTGAAAACACGGGATTTTCCACAGCTGTATGCCGAGTATCACCACTGGTTTCATCGTCGTTATTTTCGGGGAAGTTATTTAGAAGTTCATCGGCTTCTGTGTCGGATAAATCGACATTATCGTCAACTTGTGGTAAAAGTGATAGTACTGATGTTGTCTTTCTTCGGGTGTACAGGCCGTCCGTCGTCGGTTGGAATTGCTTCCTCGCCACTCGTGCTAGCGAAACGTTAGGAAGCAATTCCAACCGACGACGGACGGCCTGTACACCCGAAGAAAGACAACATCATGTCGTCAACTGGCCGCGAAAGCCTTAATCAATTTGTCAAAAGTGATAGTAAATCTAATTCCTCATCATTAGTCAAAGTTTCATTTATATTAACTTCTATTCGCGATAAAGCGTCGGCAACTTTATTGTCTTTACCTCTTTTATACTCAATAATTTATAGTTAAATTCTTCTAAATTTAGATGTGACGTTCGAATAATTTTTGGTTGGTATGTCTAAATTAGTAAAATTGTGTTCAGGATTTTGAATATTGACATTGATCATCGGTTCGACATTGATTTGTTCTTAATAATTAATTTCTAATTGGTTCTCCAAATATAAAGGAATAAGGCATGGTCCGTTATTTGAAAATATCAGGGATTCGGGTATTATTGAATTTCTTACGTTTATTTCTTGAATGATAACCGGTCCTTTCTCGATATTAACCGGAAGAGATACACGGTTTGTTATAATCCCAAGAACGTTTAAAATGCAAAATTTACCGATCATTATAAATATTTAGTAAAAATTAAAATAGAAACATTACCTAATAACTAAAAATGAAAAACAATTACAATTATAATACATTAAATGTTCAATATGTCCGCCGTTTGCATCTAAATATTTCATAATTCATTTTTAGTAGTAGTGGTAATCTAAATAATTCATCGTGGACGCTTTATTGCAACAGTTGAAAATTGTGGGTCTGGAAGACGGCATACGCTTTCTGACACTTAACAACAATTGAATGTTCAATTGTTTCGAAATCACAGCAAACTGCTTTCATTAACGTTATACGTATACACGTATACAGTGCAAATAGGGAAAATCTTCACAAATTGTAAATTTTCTCAAAAAGTATAAACAAAAGTATACGTTAGTCCCGTATCAATAGACGCCAAATTCAATGGCGAATTCGAATATGCAGTCAAAAATGGGTCACTACATTTAAAAAAGTTGACTTATGCCCCTTTGAATTTGACCAAATTTGACCACAAATTCTGAACACGCTGTACATCTCAGTTCAAAACCACATTTGTTTTTCGATAATGTGTATACTTATAAATAAATTTTACGAGTTATAAAGCAAAATCTCAAAAATTAATTGAATTACGGTTTCTTAAATGTTAACGTGCAAATGTCAATTTTTTTTTAAAAATTAAATAACTCAAAATCCGTCAATATTTTCGGGGTAGTGCTTCTCGTAAAATATGAATGAATTCAGATTTTCTATCGGAATATGTAAAAAAAAGTATGTCATTCCATTTAAAATAAGAAAGTTAACATCTACTTCCGGTATAACCGGATGTAAATCGAACTTGAAAATATTTTTAAAAGAAGCGTCATAAACAATAACCAAGGAAGCCCAAGTTTCAGAATTGAATTCGTTCTACTAATTCATATACTTCTAATAGCTCATCAACTTGAAAAACCCTGAAAATATACAATCCTCCGATTTCAGGCTTCAACTCCGACCGTTGCACCGCGAAAAGTCGGACCGTTGCACCGCGGTGGCGTTCGACCGTTGTACCGCGAAACGATGCGCGATGCAACGGTCCGTCTATTACGACCGTTGCACCGCGAAAAGTCGGACCGTTGTACCGCGAATTCACGCGCGGTGCAACGGTCCGTCGATCGGACCGTTGCACCGCGAGTAGTCGGACCGTTGTACCGCGAAACCATGCGCGGTGCAACGGTCTACCTATTTCGACCGTTGCACCGCGAAAAGTCGGACCGTTGTACCGCGAAACGACGCGCGGTGCAACGGTCTGCCTATTTCACCGGGGGGGCCGAGTTGCTTCGATGGCGTCCATTCGGGGGGCCAACTGGGAAATGTGCGTGCTTGCCGAGCTGTTGGTGAATTTGGACCGGTCGTGTGACTGTTCGCCGGCCCTAATTGCAGCACTTCGGTCCTCCCGAATGAAATTTTTTTCAATGTCCCGTTCGCGGTACAACAATTTCCTCATCGGAACACTACAACAATAATAACAATAACAACAACAAATTTGTGAAGATTTTGCCTTTTTGCACTGCATACGTTTAATGTCAATTAAAACAGTGTCCTGCGATTTCGAAACAATTGAACATCCGATTGTTGTTAAGTGTCGGAAAGCGTATGCCGTCTTCCAGACCCACAATTTTCAATTGTTGCAATAAAGCATCCACGATGAATTATTTACTTTACCACAATTGAATGTTCAATTGTTTCGAAATCACAGGACACTGCTTTCATTAACGTTAAACGTATGCAGTTCAAATAGGCAAAATCTTCACAAATTGTAAATTTTCTCAAAAAGTATAAACAAATGTATACGTTAGTCCCATATCGATAGACGCCAAATTCAATGACGAATTCGAATATGCAGTCAAAAATGGGTCATTCCGTTTAAAAAAATTGACTTATGCCCCTTTGAAGCTGACCAAATTTGACCACAAATTTTGAACACCCTGTACATTTTAGTTCAAAACCACATATTTTTTTGGATAATGTGTATACCTGTCAATAAATGTTACGAGTTATAAAGCAAAATCTCATAAATTAATTGAATTACGGTTTTTTAAATGTTAACGTGCAAATGTCAATTTTTTTTTTAAAAATTAAATAACTCAAAATCCGTCAATATTTTCGGGGTAGTGCTTCTCGTAAAATATGCATAAATTCAGATTTTCTATCGGAATATGCAAAAAAAAGTATGTCATTCCGTTTAAAATAAGAAAGTTAACATCTACTTCCGGTATAACCGGATGTAAATCGAGCTTGAAAATATTTTTAAAAGAAGCGTCATAAACAGTAGCCAAGGAAGCCCAAGTTTCAGAATTGAATTCCTTCTACTAATTTATATACTTCTAATACCTCATCAACTTGAAAAACCCTGAAAATATACAATCCTCCGATTTCAGGCTTCAATTCCGACCGTTGCACCGCGAAAAGTCGGACCGTTGCACCGCGCTGGCGTTCGACCGTTGTACCGCGAAACGATGCGCGATGCAACGGTCCGTCGATCGGACCGTTGCACCGCGAGTAGTCGGACCGTTGTACCGCGAAACCATGCGCGGTGCAACGGTCTACCTATTTCGACCGTTGCACCGCGAAAAGTCGGACCGTTGTACCGCGAAACGACGCGCGGTGCAACGGTCCGTCCATTCCGACCGTTGCACCGCGAATTCATGCGCGGTGCAACGGTCCGTCGATCGGACCGTTGCACCGCGAATAGTCGGACCGTTGCACCGCGAATAGTCGGACCGTTGTACCGCGAAACGACGCGCGGTGCAACGGTCCGTCCATTCCGACCGTTGCACCGCGAATTCACGCGCGGTGCAACGGTCCGTCGATCGGACCGTTGCACCGCGAATAGTCGGACCGTTGTACCGCGAAACGACGCGCGGTGCAACGGTCCGTCCATTCCGACCGTTGCACCGCGAATTCACGCGCGGTGCAACGGTCCGTCGATCGGACCGTTGCACCGCGAATAGTCGGACCGTTGTACCGCGAAACGACGCGCGGTGCAACGGTCTACCTATTTCACCGGGGCCGAGTTGCGTCGATGGCGTCCATTCGGGGGGTCGACTGGGAAATGTGCGTGCTTGCCGAGCTGTTGGTGAGTTTGGACCGGTCGTGTGACTGTACGCCGGCCCTAATTGCCGCACTTCGGTCCTTTCGAATGAAATTTTTTTCAAAGTCCCGTGCGCGGTACAACGGTCGAGTCACGCGCCTGAACGAGAGTTTTTTCGCATTTACAAGAGGGGACCGGTCGTGGAGGTGACAGTTACGCCCGACATGCAAAATCGACCAAATATGTTAAGACAGGTTCCCTAGAGCATGTCGGACGGTGGTTAGAGAGGAGACGAGTTGGTTTGGTTGTGCGTCTTGTCTCGGTGGTGTCGTGGGGTGGCTGTCTCGGCGGGTCGAAGGTTGCTTTGGTGCGAAGCGTTCGCTGGTAGACAGAACGACCCGGTTGTTTGCCGTTGCAGCGCATTACGGACCGCCGACCCGGGAGTGTTTGAGAGGTGGATGTGTGGTGCCGTCGGGTGGCGGCGGCGACCGGGGGTGGTTCGAAATAATGTGTGCAGCGGTCGACGCGATTACCGAGAAAAGAAAGGTCAGACAGACGGTTACAGTTGCCGGCGTGCCGTGTACCCCGACGGTTCAGTGGTTGGTGGTGCTCGGCGCGGCGGCGGCGGGGGCGGCGGCGATGGATGGCGGTTGGTCGACAGTCGGCCGGTCTATGACGGATTTATCTCGAGGCCGGCCCGATTTTGTCAGTTTGATGTGACGGAGGCGTGGTGTTGACGTGCTGCACCCGCGTCGCCGCCGCCAAGTCAAGTCCATTCGAACCGTGCGCGAGTGCGGCAAGATGGCAACACAGCGAGTCCACGAGCATCTGGTACGGAGTCACGCAAATGCGTTCGCGTCCGGGGCTCATACGTGGACGACCCGATCAATACCTGGGGAGTGCGACCGTCTGGTCGTGCTCCCGGTCGGTATAAGTTGAAAACAGCGGCGGCTCTCTAAAGTCCGAGCGAGAATGGTCGCCATCCGAGTGGGATGGACGATGTCGAACACGAAAACGGCGCGTCGCGGCGCGCCGTTAACCAAAGGTCGCTTTCAATCTAGCGAAGAGTTGTGTGAAGTAGAGGGTATTCGAAGCCGGGTCGGACCGGCCGGTTTGGGTGCGGTCCGTTCCTGAAATTTATTAGTAGAGAAACGGTTATGTTATGTTGTGTTGCGGCCTGTTCTTTGTCGATGGTGGCAGGAGCAGGTGCGCGTGGATAAACATAAATGTATATATACACGTGGTGGCGAGAGAGAGAGGGTGTATATATATATGTGCATATAAAAGCTTGGTCCGGGAATGCGATTCTCGGACGTGTGGCTAGCTGCGATGCTAATTGTTTAGCGAAACCGGTCTCGATAGCAACCGGAGCAGCAATCTGTGCTACGTGCGCGTCGGCCCCGACGCGGTACGGACGATTTCCTCTTCGCCGCTGCTACAAGGACGTACGGGCGTCGTCGTGACCGCGGAGCGCGGCCACGGCGACGATGGCGGTTCGGCCTAGGCCGTCCGCTGAACGACGACCGTCGCTTGCGACGGTTGCAGCTGCGCACGCCGCACACGAGCGAAGTTCGCACTGAAGATAGTAGGTGCGGATTCGTGGGCGCGCGTCGTACGTGCGAAGGGGTATTTTCATGCCGGTCGCGTCGTCGCTGACGTGCTCGCGTGGTGTAGCAGCTCCCTGGTTGATCCTGCCAGTAGTCATATGCTTGTCTCAAAGATTAAGCCATGCATGTCTCAGTACAAGCCGAATTAAGGTGAAACCGCGAAAGGCTCATTAAATCAGTTATGGTTCCTTAGATCGTACCCACATTTACTTGGATAACTGTGGTAATTCTAGAGCTAATACATGCAAACAGAGCTCCGACCGGAGACGGAAGGAGCGCTTTTATTAGATCAAAACCAATCGGCGGCGGGTTCGCGCTCGTCGCCGTACCCACTGGTGAATCTGAATAACTTTCTGCTGATCGCATGGTCTCGCACCGGCGACGCATCTTTCAAATGTCTGCCTTATCAACTGTCGATGGTAGGTTCTGCGCCTACCATGGTTGTAACGGGTAACGGGGAATCAGGGTTCGATTCCGGAGAGGGAGCCTGAGAAACGGCTACCACATCCAAGGAAGGCAGCAGGCGCGCAAATTACCCACTCCCGGCACGGGGAGGTAGTGACGAAAAATAACGATACGGGACTCATCCGAGGCCCCGTAATCGGAATGAGTACAATCTAAACCCTTTAACGAGGATCAATTGGAGGGCAAGTCTGGTGCCAGCAGCCGCGGTAATTCCAGCTCCAATAGCGTATATTAAAGTTGTTGCGGTTAAAAAGCTCGTAGTCGAATCTGTGTCCCGCGCCGCCGGTTCATCGCACGCGGTGTTTAACTGGCGTGTCCGCGGGACGTCCTGCCGGTGGACCTCACCGTCGTCCGCGAGGGCGGCGGCGGTCCAGCTCAATCCCACCGCGGTGCTCTTCACTGAGTGTCGAGGTGGGCCGGCACGTTTACTTTGAACAAATTAGAGTGCTTAAAGCAGGCTAAAACTTCGCCTGAATACCGTGTGCATGGAATAATGGAATAGGACCTCGGTTCTATTTTGTTGGTTTTCGGAACCCCGAGGTAATGATTAATAGGAACGGATGGGGGCATTCGTATTGCGACGTTAGAGGTGAAATTCTTGGATCGTCGCAAGACGAACAGAAGCGAAAGCATTTGCCAAAAACGTTTTCATTGATCAAGAACGAAAGTTAGAGGTTCGAAGGCGATCAGATACCGCCCTAGTTCTAACCATAAACGATGCCAGCTAGCGATCCGCCGACGTTCCTTCGATGACTCGGCGGGCAGCTTCCGGGAAACCAAAGCTTTTGGGTTCCGGGGGAAGTATGGTTGCAAAGCTGAAACTTAAAGGAATTGACGGAAGGGCACCACCAGGAGTGGAGCCTGCGGCTTAATTTGACTCAACACGGGAAACCTCACCAGGCCCGGACACCGGAAGGATTGACAGATTGAGAGCTCTTTCTTGATTCGGTGGGTGGTGGTGCATGGCCGTTCTTAGTTGGTGGAGCGATTTGTCTGGTTAATTCCGATAACGAACGAGACTCTAGCCTGCTAAATAGGCGTATTTCCGGCATCTCAAAGGCCCGCCGGGCCGGCGTTCGCGTCGTGCTCGCGCGCGGTTTTTACTGCCGGCGTACACACAATTCTTCTTAGAGGGACAGGCGGCTCTAGCCGCACGAGATTGAGCAATAACAGGTCTGTGATGCCCTTAGATGTTCTGGGCCGCACGCGCGCTACACTGAAGGAATCAGCGTGTCCTCCCTGGCCGAGAGGCCCGGGTAACCCGCTGAACCTCCTTCGTGCTAGGGATTGGGGCTTGCAATTGTTCCCCATGAACGAGGAATTCCCAGTAAGCGCGAGTCATAAGCTCGCGTTGATTACGTCCCTGCCCTTTGTACACACCGCCCGTCGCTACTACCGATTGAATGATTTAGTGAGGTCTTCGGACCGGTACGCGGTGGCGTTTCGACGTTGCCGATGTTGCTGGGAAGATGACCAAACTTGATCATTTAGAGGAAGTAAAAGTCGTAACAAGGTTTCCGTAGGTGAACCTGCGGAAGGATCATTAACGTGTGTGTCCAGTTGACCGTTCGTCGCCGTCGGCGGCGGCGGTCGACGGGGACGACCAAAGTTAGGCTGGGCGACGACGTCCGCGTCGTCGCCGTTGAGGCCCGATAGTAACGGGAGGTTCGCCGTGGTGCGCGATGGGTGTTCGGCGTCCTCCGTCGTCCGTCGTCGTCGTGGGACGCGACGGTCGACGTCTGTGTTGGTTCGCTACGAACGAATAGAAAAGTAATAAAGG
>OY998127.1:17621330-17623830 GCA_963921985.1 Agrilus biguttatus | reverse complement strand
TGTTACACATATAGGGTGTCCACTCTTCGAAAAATTATCCCACCTAACATCTGGTGAGTCTAATAATTTTTCTCATCCCGCCCGATCTTGCCAGTTTTCCCTTTTTCGCTTACAAGATCACCCCACCCTCGACAACCCTCCCTACCCTCCGGATACGCGACTATTACGGCCCTTCGTCACTACGTCTCCTGAGAGTTTGCCTACAGCAACGTAGTTACTGTCTCACCACTCGTGGTCCTTTTCTGCGCTACCGGTTTTTCTTTCCTTCGTAAAATGTCCCAGAAGAAATCCTCTGGAACACCGGTCGCCACCCCCTCAGAAAGATACATCTGTAACGACTGTCAGCAAGTTTTACCATCTTCTCCAGCATTACGTCACCATCTTCTTAGACTATGCAAACATCGCCCCAGTACGTCGGGATTTAGACGGGGATCACCCCCCCTCTTACCCTCCGCCCCCGTTTCACCCCCCCGTACTAAGGGCGCCACTATTCCGCATAATTACGAAATAGATGAGAGAAGAATAGCCCTTGCCCGATTAGAAGATCGAACAACACTACCAATCGTCCTAAGACACCTAATCAGGAATCTCCATGACCAGGGGAGAAGGATAGCCTTTCCCGTCCCAGAAGCCCAAGACCGATTGACTCTAAAGAGTTACTGCCTTCCAACTGACGCCAACGAGTTGCTGGACCTGACTAAACAATCCTTTACCCGAAGGAAAGAAGATTTAAATCTTCAATCCATCTATGAAGACTTCGTTCACTGCCATGGACGACTTTCCTTCGACCCAAAGAAGCCCTTTCCGGAATGTTACTCCCACACTCGGCATCCGGGAGCAACTTCTTGTGACGTAGATAGATCACCTCCTAGGCCAACTACCATCACGGCCGCTCCAAACAAACCTGCGTCCCAAAGGCCAACCCCACCACCCATCGGTCCGACTACTCGTAGGCGCTTCAAAATGGGTTCCCAGGACGACAACACCACTTCAACTGGCACCGCCTCTGTGTCTACTGTCTCCGGACCCACCCCCACTCAGCCCTCTGTCACGGATGAGCGCCCCACTTGTCACCTCTGTGGGAAAACTTTCGCCCATAAGAAGAGCCTTCCACGACACATAAAACTCTACTGCCCCCTTCGTCAGAAATCTACCGAAACGCTAGCGGTACATAGCGGTGAGCCTACCATATCAATCTCCTCCGAAGATGATGGCAGCTCCATCAGCTCCCGCTCCAACTCTCCTACGTGGCCTGCAACGTGCAACTCATGCGGGAAAAATTATACATCAATAGAGAAGCTAAAACAACACCAACGGTACTACTGTCATCCCCCGAGGGAGTTGCGATGTAAATGGTGCGATCGGGAATTCACCACCACCAGTGGCCTAACTCAACACTGTCGCCACGCCCATCGCGCTGAGTACGAAGCCGAAGTTGAGGAATCCGATCGAAGAAAGGAGTGCCGTTTCTCAACTCTCGAAGTGTACGACATCGCCATGGAAGAACTTCGCTTCTCGGGGACGCCAAACAGGTTGTACCAACATCTTTCGACTAAATTCTCTCATGATGTTTCAGACATAAAGACCCTCAGGCGCTCCAAACGTTACCAGACCACTTTGGAGAGAATACGTACCGACTTTGAGGAAGCCGAACCTGGGAAAGATGCCACCGAACTTGCTGCCTCTCTACCCTCCATAACCATCACCCCTGCTACGCCGGAACCCACCATCTTTAATCTCGGGTGAACACTCAGCCCCCGAGGCGCCTCCAGCGTGCAGCCCACCGCAGCAAGGATCTCCTCCAGCGGCCCCCCTCATCCCAAATTCACTACCGGACAACAACCACGACATCCCTGCCGAAGAAGATACAATTGCCACCTACCTTCGGCAGCTACTGTCCGACTTTCGACAGACGAAGGGATCGCCAAATGCTCCACCCCCTGCTTCTTCACCCACCGTCAACGCAGAAGAACACTGGAGGATTTCTTCTTTCGCATTCGTGGTGAAGAGGCCGGACCAACCCCCCAACGTGTGAAGTCTCCACCATCCATGGACGAACCCGCTCACCCCCTCCCCAAGAAGAAGATTAGAGTCGCCCGCTACCGAATCGCCCAAGAGCTTTATAAAACCAATAGAGCTACCCTGGCCCAGAAGGTCATCGATGGTCATGACCTAATCCACACCACGACCACCCCCCACCCAGATGATCTCCACCAGGCTTACTCCCGGATTTTTGCCGAAGCTCCACCCTTGAGGGGCCTTGTTCCGTTGGGTGACGTACCACCCTTATCACCCGACCTACTATATGTTCCGTTACGGAAGAGGACATCCGAACGCAGCTAAAAACTAAGATGTCCGACTCCGCCGGTCCCGATGGAATGCGCCTGCGCCACATCAACAACATACCACTTAGACGTTTGGCCCTCTTATTTAACTTCATGTTATTTACAGGAGCCACCCCCTCGTCAATGCGCAGGTGCCGAACAACTTTAATCCCTAA
>OY998127.1:17601330-17616330 GCA_963921985.1 Agrilus biguttatus | reverse complement strand
GGCGTGCCGCGGTCAACCGATCGTTTTCCTTTCGATGGTAGTAGAATCTTTTAAGATTTCCTTAATCACCATCAATCATCACTCGATCTACCTGTAAAACGCTTTTATGTCGAAAGGAATAAATACACAGTTGATAACTTACACAATTTATTTATTTGTATTTACTCAACACGTGTTTCGCCAACACTGTGCCTTCTTCAGAAGTACAAATTGTGGAAGTTATCAACAACTGTGTGTTTATTTCAATATGTTCGACTTCCATCAAGTATCCGCTAATTCAATACAATTGAAATTAATGTCTGTAAACAATTAGATTGTACACCACCTTTCTAACCTTTCCAAGAACGTCGTCACGTCGCCTCTTCGATTGACCTCGAAAGACACAGATACGCACACGTGCAGTGCACGTGTGTTCCTTCGTGTAATTAATGTAGCAGCTTGCTTGTATCGATGATCGACGATTTTATGACATGCCGTTACACCTCGATAACATGATATATATATATATATATATATATATAAAAGAATAGTTAGTTTTCAAGAGAGTAATGGAATGAATGTTACATTTTAAAGGACATAACATTGTCATGCCGAACCGATTTTATGGTTTAACAAATAAAATCTTATCGTCAAAAGTTCAAATGTCAATTTCTTCTATTTACAATTATATTTTCGTCTAGGAGTTCATCGGAGTCAACTGTGTAATTCAATGCCGATAGGGGTATTAGCCCTCGGAGTAGTCGTTTCTGTTGATTCCATATTTATATTTATATTTATATTTATATTTATATTTATATTTATATTTATATTTATATTTATATTTATATTTATATTTATATTTATATTTATATTTATATTTATATTTATATTTATATTTATATTTATATTTATATTTACTTATTGTCTACTGGAGCAAAATAAATGTATTATTTTCAGTTATTCGCGAGATGCCTCGAAAATATGAATGTATCAAAAAACAAAACAAAAAAGGAAAAAAAAATACCGACATTCTCAAAAGCTAACGGTGAATCATCGTTCATTCGGAATGAGCGCGCGAAGCTCATCAAATTACGTGGTGATCACCGTGTTGGTTGCTGCTGTTGTTGATAAATTTATTGAAGAAAGATTACCTACCAAGAACTGATGACGCGGTGGTTATCGTTTACATGGACGGAAGAAGCAAGTCAGATGGAGTAGGCCGGCCGTTGCCGTAACGCTCAACGCTCACTCGATGACGTAGCAGCAACAACCTTCAATAGAGTAAACTACCTACCCTTTATTTATTTATTTATTTATTTATGCATCATAAAAGTATTGCAACCATATACAAGCCATCAACGCCAGTTGGGGGACAAGCAAGGGTTACAGCGGCCTTGGAGACAAATTACGAAATATATATATATATATATATATATATAAATATGGTGGCATATACGTACTAATATATATACATTACATATTTTTATAAAAACTTCAGTAGATTCTTGTATGTACATGCCCACGTACCCACGTACTTACACACCTTACAATAAACGAATGAACAACAACTTAAACCTCATTAAAATACATACAACAATCATTTAATCCATCAATTCTAAAGAACCAGATGATTCCATTTTAAATGCAGGTACTTCAAATAAAAGAACGTGTGACACAAAATATAGCCAACAATGCGGTTATATAATATAATGTTATTATTAATATACTAATATCTAAATGGAAATAATACCAATAATAAGTAAGTAAACAAGTCACTTCTCAACGCCGGTCGTTCGTTCATCGACGTGAACCATCAGGCATGGATGCACGTGCAGAGAAATGAGTCACTTGTTTAAACAATAAACAAACACCGCGTTTCTCAAGCCAGCATGATGCTGAGTAGTTAGTTATTACGCGTCCATTTGTGTGTACGAAATATACGTAGAAGGTCAAACGGCAAACACATACGCACACGCACACAACAATTGCCCAGACGTACATGCATTTATAAATTGTCCAAAATTAAAAATATTATTCTCCGTCATTTGTCCATCGTCCGGTCCCACAAAAGAATGCATGCCGTTTCATTTCCACTTTTCTGAATTTCCGTTGAGTAGGCGTCTCGCATGATACATGGGCTCCTTTACATTTCGATGTGAAAGGGCGATCTGAAGAGGAGAACGGTCCGTATGCAGACATAATGGCTTACATACTAAGTTATTGGATTATGTACAACCCTTGACCAGTTTTTTTTTACAGTGGAAAGCTCACTTTTCATTAACCATCTGAAATGGTGGTGATACATTTTATAAACAAATTGTGAAACTTGCCAAGTGTTTTCTTTTTTAAAATATTTTATCTACTTCATTGTAATTTCCTGATACACGAGCATGCCAAAAATCACCCTGAATAAAGACAAATAAAACCAAAACAGGAAGCGGCGGATTAAACAAATTGCCTTACGATGGATGGACTCTAAAATGTATACCTTCAATACAGCCGACATGATGCATTGTTATCCGTATCACATGTATACATAATAAATATACCATCAAGATAGACTTAATGAAAACAACACAATCGCTCTTTGTACACCCAACTGAAACGTTGAACAGAGCCGAGTCGTAGCATTTAAAATTGACGGCTTAAAAATAACAATAACTTAAATTCAAACGAGCCGAATTCATTGTTACATGGTAAATGCAAATGGTTGATTGTTTTTTTTTATTACTTCCGGCAATTTATTACGGGGCACACGCTTCAAAATTTTACAATTATCCTAAAGGCAACGAACATGAAGGAGTTGTTATCAATTTATGTACTGAATGCGAACCTGGAAAGCCTCGATGCACTTGCATATACAATGTAAAATAATTTAATGAAACTTTTATTTACATAATTAAGATGTAATTTTAAGTATGATGTGCTTTTAATTACATCTATTTTTAATTTGTCTCCTTAGTAGGTTGACACTACAACTGTCATTTTATAAATTCGTATTACCAACGAATAAGCAATGTAATATATTAACGAAAGAAACATTTCCCCTTCAACTTCCCCATCTTCTCATTTTAGGATTAAACAAATTGCCTTACGATGGATGCACTCTAAAACGTATACTACTATAACTCAGTACAGCCGACATAATGCAATGTTATCCGTATCACATGTATACATAATAAATATGCCTTCAAGATAGACTAAACGCAAACAAAATCGCTCTTTGTACACGCAACTGAAACGTTGAACAGAGCCGACCCGTAGCTTTTAAAAGTGACGGCTTAAAAATAATAATAACTTAAATACAAACGAGCCGAATTCATTGTTACATGGTAAATGCAAATGGTTGATTGTTTTTTTTTATTACTTCCGGCAACAATCTATCACGGGGAATACGCTTCAAAATTTTACAATTATCCTAAAGGCAACGAACATGAAGGAGTTGTTATGAATGATACTGAATGCGAACCTGGAAAATCTCGATAGGCGTGAGCACGAGCCACCACCTCCGGATTGACCAATTTCGAGCACATAAATTAATACACTGTTGCAAACCATTACTTGCATGCACTTGCATAAATAATGTAAAATAATTTAATAATGTAATAATGTAATTTTAAGTATGGTGTGCTTTTAATTACATCTATTTTAAATTTGTCTCCTTAGTAGGTTGACGCCACAACTGTCATTTTATAAATGCAAATAACCAACGAATAAACAATGTAAAATATTAACGAAACATTTCCCCTTCAACTTCCCCATGTTCTCATTTGTTTAAACGACAACCCCTGATTGGCGATCAACAAAGGACTCCCCAAAGGTGGTCGCAATTAAGACGTTTCACCGTATTAAATTTCTAAAGGTTCGAGTATCACAGTTTTTCACAATTATTATATTGAGCAACCACCGAATGGCAGGCATAATTCAACCGAACGGTGACGGTTTTATTATCATTAACGAAACCGGTTAAAACTTTCCATTTTGTTTTTGCTATTTCCTGTTATTTCGTGGAGAAAAAGAATTTTACCTAACAGTTGTTGAACATTTAAAAATTTATTCAAATTGAATTGAAATATTATTAGTACGTTAAGGTCCGTCGGATTTCGTTCCGGTTGGCTGGTACGACGACGGTGACGTCATGTTTACGCTTTGCTGTTTTAATTCGCGGTTATTGAGATAAGAGCATTCGGAAGCGATGACGTATTTGTATAAGTCGCTTATACGCGTGGCAAAATTCGGCCGCAATAACCTTCAATACGATAAATTACTAAATAATGTTTATTCGTTAAAGAATAAACTTTTTAAAAAGTTTACTTATTTTATTAAAAACGATTACAAGAATTAATATTTATGAATATGATTATAATTATGATTATGAGCTACCTAGACAAGGTTCTAATAGTAACTAACTACAAAACGTTGTCACAAAAACAAGTAAAGTTACATCTAACAATCTGCTTACACTAGATATCATATTACACGATGATTTCCTGGGAAAGTATTTGTAAAAGCGTTACTTGCAGGTGTTGTTTTGACATAATTCCTCCCTCCTTAAGTGAGCACGTCCTCGTGTGAAGATCTGCTAGATATTCTCGGAATAATTATTTGTTCAATTCTTCTATTTTTACATTGGAAAACATTTGTAATTCTTTTTCTTAGTATACAGCAAATAATGCCGAATAGGAATATTAATACAATAACAAAAACATTTATCGAAAAACCAAATTTGTGTACAATAGGGTTCAATTCAAATTGAGTGTTTAAACCATTAGCCTCTTGTTTGAGCTCATTTATATCGTCAAAACTATTATTAAGTTCAAAGTTTACAAATTTCGTTGGTTTTACATCTATCTTTCTGATGTTCGATGGTTTATAATAAATATTGCTAATTGTATTACTAAATACATTATTTTGAATTATAATTTTACAGTCTTGTTTTGATGACACAAGCGAGTTTTTAGCAATAACAGTAGTGTAAACATCACCAGTACAATGTTCGAAAACGTTAACTGGATTTTTATAAGAAACGAGCACTTTATTATTAGAAAGCTAAGTTTCACTAATTCGTAGTCACTATTAATTAATAGAATAGAATTACACTTATTTAAATCACTTAATGAACACTGGTTTATTTAAACACAGCACCGAATTTTCAATTCGATGACATTTTTCTTCTAACCAAAATTCAGTTTGAGCTCCATATAAATACGTGATAACGTGAAGGGGGCAGAAGAATTTTATTATCTATTATCAGGTATTGGATAAATTCCTTGGTAGTCGAAGTGATTTTTATTCAGGATAGGGATGTACAAAATGCATGTAACAGCGTCATTTACTGAAAGTATTTTTAATTTTGAAAATTCAATTATTTTAAAAATATGGACTTCATCTATTTCTATTAATTGATTCCTGTTATATATTAGTTTAAGGTGTGCTAAGATATCTTTGAGATCAGATACAGTTAACATTTCTAAATTCGTTATATCGTTCAAAGCTAAGGAAATGGTTCTTTGAATAGTCAGGAGTGAATTTAATAAATTTCGAGAAGCATAAATATTTCCTTGTATTACCACCTTACCTGTTCGATATTAATTTCATCTTTTAGAATTTTGATTGCATTAAAGGACGTATTAATTGAATCTTTAATTAATAGCATATCTTTTTCGTAACGTTTTGTTATATGATTAGCGAATGAGTCATACTTATTAATCTGTTTGGTAATTTCCTCTTGATTATTGAACAGTTTTACTATATTATTGTTTATTTCATCATAGTCATTTTGATCTAAGTTTCCTGTAATGTATTTTATGGCAGATCCAATGAAGTTGAATAACGCACGTTTGTGTATTCTCGATTTAAATTTTAAAATCTCATTTTCAATTAGCTTTAAGTTATCTCTTAAATAATTTGTTGACACGTTATCAGTGCTCATTATATCTAAAACTGCTAAATTTTCTTGTAACTCTTGGTATCTTATTCTAAAATCACTAATATTAATATAGAAATAAAATCTACGATAATGATTAAGCATTCTTGCTGCACCTAAATCTTCTAAAAAGTGTCCTATGTTGGGTACATCTTCAATGAGAAGGGCCTGGTTTAGGGTCGTCAGGGTCGTCAGTCTGTAACGAAATATCTTTTCTGATTCTTCGAAGGTTTCGGAAATGAGTTTCAACTGGTTGCATCGTTGTATCATTAATTAATTGATTAATACCTATTAATTTATTTTTTTCTGCTGATATGACATCAACCTTTTTAAAACGAGGGCCACTTTTGTTACGGTTTTATTTTTCATCATGAAACATGTAAACAACGGGCTCGTTAATAATTAATAACAGTCTCGAGATTTTCGTTACGTTTTTCTAGAAGTTTAGAACCTTTGTCTCTCTGTTTATGATATAGTTAGTTGTTCAATTAAGGGTAAAATTTCATCTTTTCTTTTCTGATTGTATCGTTCGTATACGTGTCGTTCTAAGTCAATTTCATGTATATTTAAATTTTCGTATGGTCCATAAAGTAAATTAGAAGGTGAGAATCCAGTTGTCGTATGTATAGATTGATTATAAACTAAAACTGCTGTCGTCATAAAATCTCTAATAGAATTTTTGGGATCTTTTAATTTAGCTATGCGTATTTTTTCGAGAAGGGTTGAATGCACCCGTTCAACTGGAGAATTTGAATTGTGATTATATGGTGTGGTATAATGTAATTTAATTTTGAATAAGCTACAAAATTCTTTGAGTAAATCATTTTGAAATTCGGAACCGTTATCACATACAATCTTTTTTGGATAGCTATTATGGCTGCAATAATGACGTAATTTATTCAATATAGTTATGGCTGTAGTATCATTAAAAAAACTTATTATTATTATTGAATATGAATATGTCGATATGTAAAACGTCAAAGGGCCTTTTAGCGAGAACATGTCCTTGAAACTGAATTTTATAAGGATGACGTTCGTACTTTCCTTTAAGACATGTTTCACACTTATTTATGATCTCGTTAATTTTGGTTTTCATGTCGGGAAAATAATATTGATTTTTAAGCGAATTGTAAGTCTCATTAACTCCATTATGATTGTTATCGTGATATTGTTCTGTTGTTCTATTGTTTTACGTTGTTCTTGGGAGTTTTCTAAATTTTTCCATATGATATTGGTCTCTACTAACTTTAAACGTTCATTAAATAATTTCGGGAAGGTTTCGATAACTATTTCGTGTAATTTATTATCATAGAAATATATTCCATATACATTTTTGGGATTAATAATTTCCTCAAGCATTTTAGAAATACCTTCATCTTCTTGTCCTGCTCTAATGGTAATTTTATAATGATTTTTATGTTTAAAAGGTTTGGTGTAAACAACCTTGTATTCTTCGCCTAATTTTAGTTCTAATTGATATGAAAATTGATTTAATGGTCTATCTGATATGGGAAGTGAAAACACGGGATTTTCCACAGCTGTATGCCGAGTATCACCACTGGTTTCATCGTCGTTATTTTCGGGGAAGTTATTTAGAAGTTCATCGGCTTCTGTGTCGGATAAATCGACATTATCGTCAACTTGTGGTAAAAGTGATAGTACTGATGTTGTCTTTCTTCGGGTGTACAGGCCGTCCGTCGTCGGTTGGAATTGCTTCCTCGCCACTCGTGCTAGCGAAACGTTAGGAAGCAATTCCAACCGACGACGGACGGCCTGTACACCCGAAGAAAGACAACATCATGTCGTCAACTGGCCGCGAAAGCCTTAATCAATTTGTCAAAAGTGATAGTAAATCTAATTCCTCATCATTAGTCAAAGTTTCATTTATATTAACTTCTATTCGCGATAAAGCGTCGGCAACTTTATTGTCTTTACCTCTTTTATACTCAATAATTTATAGTTAAATTCTTCTAAATTTAGATGTGACGTTCGAATAATTTTTGGTTGGTATGTCTAAATTAGTAAAATTGTGTTCAGGATTTTGAATATTGACATTGATCATCGGTTCGACATTGATTTGTTCTTAATAATTAATTTCTAATTGGTTCTCCAAATATAAAGGAATAAGGCATGGTCCGTTATTTGAAAATATCAGGGATTCGGGTATTATTGAATTTCTTACGTTTATTTCTTGAATGATAACCGGTCCTTTCTCGATATTAACCGGAAGAGATACACGGTTTGTTATAATCCCAAGAACGTTTAAAATGCAAAATTTACCGATCATTATAAATATTTAGTAAAAATTAAAATAGAAACATTACCTAATAACTAAAAATGAAAAACAATTACAATTATAATACATTAAATGTTCAATATGTCCGCCGTTTGCATCTAAATATTTCATAATTCATTTTTAGTAGTAGTGGTAATCTAAATAATTCATCGTGGACGCTTTATTGCAACAGTTGAAAATTGTGGGTCTGGAAGACGGCATACGCTTTCTGACACTTAACAACAATTGAATGTTCAATTGTTTCGAAATCACAGCAAACTGCTTTCATTAACGTTATACGTATACACGTATACAGTGCAAATAGGGAAAATCTTCACAAATTGTAAATTTTCTCAAAAAGTATAAACAAAAGTATACGTTAGTCCCGTATCAATAGACGCCAAATTCAATGGCGAATTCGAATATGCAGTCAAAAATGGGTCACTACATTTAAAAAAGTTGACTTATGCCCCTTTGAATTTGACCAAATTTGACCACAAATTCTGAACACGCTGTACATCTCAGTTCAAAACCACATTTGTTTTTCGATAATGTGTATACTTATAAATAAATTTTACGAGTTATAAAGCAAAATCTCAAAAATTAATTGAATTACGGTTTCTTAAATGTTAACGTGCAAATGTCAATTTTTTTTTAAAAATTAAATAACTCAAAATCCGTCAATATTTTCGGGGTAGTGCTTCTCGTAAAATATGAATGAATTCAGATTTTCTATCGGAATATGTAAAAAAAAGTATGTCATTCCATTTAAAATAAGAAAGTTAACATCTACTTCCGGTATAACCGGATGTAAATCGAACTTGAAAATATTTTTAAAAGAAGCGTCATAAACAATAACCAAGGAAGCCCAAGTTTCAGAATTGAATTCGTTCTACTAATTCATATACTTCTAATAGCTCATCAACTTGAAAAACCCTGAAAATATACAATCCTCCGATTTCAGGCTTCAACTCCGACCGTTGCACCGCGAAAAGTCGGACCGTTGCACCGCGGTGGCGTTCGACCGTTGTACCGCGAAACGATGCGCGATGCAACGGTCCGTCTATTACGACCGTTGCACCGCGAAAAGTCGGACCGTTGTACCGCGAATTCACGCGCGGTGCAACGGTCCGTCGATCGGACCGTTGCACCGCGAGTAGTCGGACCGTTGTACCGCGAAACCATGCGCGGTGCAACGGTCTACCTATTTCGACCGTTGCACCGCGAAAAGTCGGACCGTTGTACCGCGAAACGACGCGCGGTGCAACGGTCTGCCTATTTCACCGGGGGGGCCGAGTTGCTTCGATGGCGTCCATTCGGGGGGCCAACTGGGAAATGTGCGTGCTTGCCGAGCTGTTGGTGAATTTGGACCGGTCGTGTGACTGTTCGCCGGCCCTAATTGCAGCACTTCGGTCCTCCCGAATGAAATTTTTTTCAATGTCCCGTTCGCGGTACAACAATTTCCTCATCGGAACACTACAACAATAATAACAATAACAACAACAAATTTGTGAAGATTTTGCCTTTTTGCACTGCATACGTTTAATGTCAATTAAAACAGTGTCCTGCGATTTCGAAACAATTGAACATCCGATTGTTGTTAAGTGTCGGAAAGCGTATGCCGTCTTCCAGACCCACAATTTTCAATTGTTGCAATAAAGCATCCACGATGAATTATTTACTTTACCACAATTGAATGTTCAATTGTTTCGAAATCACAGGACACTGCTTTCATTAACGTTAAACGTATGCAGTTCAAATAGGCAAAATCTTCACAAATTGTAAATTTTCTCAAAAAGTATAAACAAATGTATACGTTAGTCCCATATCGATAGACGCCAAATTCAATGACGAATTCGAATATGCAGTCAAAAATGGGTCATTCCGTTTAAAAAAATTGACTTATGCCCCTTTGAAGCTGACCAAATTTGACCACAAATTTTGAACACCCTGTACATTTTAGTTCAAAACCACATATTTTTTTGGATAATGTGTATACCTGTCAATAAATGTTACGAGTTATAAAGCAAAATCTCATAAATTAATTGAATTACGGTTTTTTAAATGTTAACGTGCAAATGTCAATTTTTTTTTTAAAAATTAAATAACTCAAAATCCGTCAATATTTTCGGGGTAGTGCTTCTCGTAAAATATGCATAAATTCAGATTTTCTATCGGAATATGCAAAAAAAAGTATGTCATTCCGTTTAAAATAAGAAAGTTAACATCTACTTCCGGTATAACCGGATGTAAATCGAGCTTGAAAATATTTTTAAAAGAAGCGTCATAAACAGTAGCCAAGGAAGCCCAAGTTTCAGAATTGAATTCCTTCTACTAATTTATATACTTCTAATACCTCATCAACTTGAAAAACCCTGAAAATATACAATCCTCCGATTTCAGGCTTCAATTCCGACCGTTGCACCGCGAAAAGTCGGACCGTTGCACCGCGCTGGCGTTCGACCGTTGTACCGCGAAACGATGCGCGATGCAACGGTCCGTCGATCGGACCGTTGCACCGCGAGTAGTCGGACCGTTGTACCGCGAAACCATGCGCGGTGCAACGGTCTACCTATTTCGACCGTTGCACCGCGAAAAGTCGGACCGTTGTACCGCGAAACGACGCGCGGTGCAACGGTCCGTCCATTCCGACCGTTGCACCGCGAATTCATGCGCGGTGCAACGGTCCGTCGATCGGACCGTTGCACCGCGAATAGTCGGACCGTTGCACCGCGAATAGTCGGACCGTTGTACCGCGAAACGACGCGCGGTGCAACGGTCCGTCCATTCCGACCGTTGCACCGCGAATTCACGCGCGGTGCAACGGTCCGTCGATCGGACCGTTGCACCGCGAATAGTCGGACCGTTGTACCGCGAAACGACGCGCGGTGCAACGGTCCGTCCATTCCGACCGTTGCACCGCGAATTCACGCGCGGTGCAACGGTCCGTCGATCGGACCGTTGCACCGCGAATAGTCGGACCGTTGTACCGCGAAACGACGCGCGGTGCAACGGTCTACCTATTTCACCGGGGCCGAGTTGCGTCGATGGCGTCCATTCGGGGGGTCGACTGGGAAATGTGCGTGCTTGCCGAGCTGTTGGTGAGTTTGGACCGGTCGTGTGACTGTACGCCGGCCCTAATTGCCGCACTTCGGTCCTTTCGAATGAAATTTTTTTCAAAGTCCCGTGCGCGGTACAACGGTCGAGTCACGCGCCTGAACGAGAGTTTTTTCGCATTTACAAGAGGGGACCGGTCGTGGAGGTGACAGTTACGCCCGACATGCAAAATCGACCAAATATGTTATGACAGGTTCCCTAGAGCATGTCGGACGGTGGTTAGAGAGGAGACGAGTTGGTTTGGTTGTGCGTCTTGTCTCGGTGGTGTCGTGGGGTGGCTGTCTCGGCGGGTCGAAGGTTGCTTTGGTGCGAAGCGTTCGCTGGTAGACAGAACGACCCGGTTGTTTGCCGTTGCAGCGCATTACGGACCGCCGACCCGGGAGTGTTTGAGAGGTGGATGTGTGGTGCCGTCGGGTGGCGGCGGCGACCGGGGGTGGTTCGAAATAATGTGTGCAGCGGTCGACGCGATTACCGAGAAAAGAAAGGTCAGACAGACGGTTACAGTTGCCGGCGTGCCGTGTACCCCGACGGTTCAGTGGTTGGTGGTGCTCGGCGCGGCGGCGGCGGGGGCGGCGGCGATGGATGGCGGTTGGTCGACAGTCGGCCGGTCTATGACGGATTTATCTCGAGGCCGGCCCGATTTTGTCAGTTTGATGTGACGGAGGCGTGGTGTTGACGTGCTGCACCCGCGTCGCCGCCGCCAAGTCAAGTCCATTCGAACCGTGCGCGAGTGCGGCAAGATGGCAACACAGCGAGTCCACGAGCATCTGGTACGGAGTCACGCAAATGCGTTCGCGTCCGGGGCTCATACGTGGACGACCCGATCAATACCTGGGGAGTGCGACCGTCTGGTCGTGCTCCCGGTCGGTATAAGTTGAAAACAGCGGCGGCTCTCTAAAGTCCGAGCGAGAATGGTCGCCATCCGAGTGGGATGGACGATGTCGAACACGAAAACGGCGCGTCGCGGCGCGCCGTTAACCAAAGGTCGCTTTCAATCTAGCGAAGAGTTGTGTGAAGTAGAGGGTATTCGAAGCCGGGTCGGACCGGCCGGTTTGGGTGCGGTCCGTTCCTGAAATTTATTAGTAGAGAAACGGTTATGTTATGTTGTGTTGCGGCCTGTTCTTTGTCGATGGTGGCAGGAGCAGGTGCGCGTGGATAAACATAAATGTATATATACACGTGGTGGCGAGAGAGAGAGGGTGTATATATATATGTGCATATAAAAGCTTGGTCCGGGAATGCGATTCTCGGACGTGTGGCTAGCTGCGATGCTAATTGTTTAGCGAAACCGGTCTCGATAGCAACCGGAGCAGCAATCTGTGCTACGTGCGCGTCGGCCCCGACGCGGTACGGACGATTTCCTCTTCGCCGCTGCTACAAGGACGTACGGGCGTCGTCGTGACCGCGGAGCGCGGCCACGGCGACGATGGCGGTTCGGCCTAGGCCGTCCGCTGAACGACGACCGTCGCTTGCGACGGTTGCAGCTGCGCACGCCGCACACGAGCGAAGTTCGCACTGAAGATAGTAGGTGCGGATTCGTGGGCGCGCGTCGTACGTGCGAAGGGGTATTTTCATGCCGGTCGCGTCGTCGCTGACGTGCTCGCGTGGTGTAGCAGCTCCCTGGTTGATCCTGCCAGTAGTCATATGCTTGTCTCAAAGATTAAGCCATGCATGTCTCAGTACAAGCCGAATTAAGGTGAAACCGCGAAAGGCTCATTAAATCAGTTATGGTTCCTTAGATCGTACCCACATTTACTTGGATAACTGTGGTAATTCTAGAGCTAATACATGCAAACAGAGCTCCGACCGGAGACGGAAGGAGCGCTTTTATTAGATCAAAACCAATCGGCGGCGGGTTCGCGCTCGTCGCCGTACCCACTGGTGAATCTGAATAACTTTCTGCTGATCGCATGGTCTCGCACCGGCGACGCATCTTTCAAATGTCTGCCTTATCAACTGTCGATGGTAGGTTCTGCGCCTACCATGGTTGTAACGGGTAACGGGGAATCAGGGTTCGATTCCGGAGAGGGAGCCTGAGAAACGGCTACCACATCCAAGGAAGGCAGCAGGCGCGCAAATTACCCACTCCCGGCACGGGGAGGTAGTGACGAAAAATAACGATACGGGACTCATCCGAGGCCCCGTAATCGGAATGAGTACAATCTAAACCCTTTAACGAGGATCAATTGGAGGGCAAGTCTGGTGCCAGCAGCCGCGGTAATTCCAGCTCCAATAGCGTATATTAAAGTTGTTGCGGTTAAAAAGCTCGTAGTCGAATCTGTGTCCCGCGCCGCCGGTTCATCGCACGCGGTGTTTAACTGGCGTGTCCGCGGGACGTCCTGCCGGTGGACCTCACCGTCGTCCGCGAGGGCGGCGGCGGTCCAGCTCAATCCCACCGCGGTGCTCTTCACTGAGTGTCGAGGTGGGCCGGCACGTTTACTTTGAACAAATTAGAGTGCTTAAAGCAGGCTAAAACTTCGCCTGAATACCGTGTGCATGGAATAATGGAATAGGACCTCGGTTCTATTTTGTTGGTTTTCGGAACCCCGAGGTAATGATTAATAGGAACGGATGGGGGCATTCGTATTGCGACGTTAGAGGTGAAATTCTTGGATCGTCGCAAGACGAACAGAAGCGAAAGCATTTGCCAAAAACGTTTTCATTGATCAAGAACGAAAGTTAGAGGTTCGAAGGCGATCAGATACCGCCCTAGTTCTAACCATAAACGATGCCAGCTAGCGATCCGCCGACGTTCCTTCGATGACTCGGCGGGCAGCTTCCGGGAAACCAAAGCTTTTGGGTTCCGGGGGAAGTATGGTTGCAAAGCTGAAACTTAAAGGAATTGACGGAAGGGCACCACCAGGAGTGGAGCCTGCGGCTTAATTTGACTCAACACGGGAAACCTCACCAGGCCCGGACACCGGAAGGATTGACAGATTGAGAGCTCTTTCTTGATTCGGTGGGTGGTGGTGCATGGCCGTTCTTAGTTGGTGGAGCGATTTGTCTGGTTAATTCCGATAACGAACGAGACTCTAGCCTGCTAAATAGGCGTATTTCCGGCATCTCAAAGGCCCGCCGGGCCGGCGTTCGCGTCGTGCTCGCGCGCGGTTTTTACTGCCGGCGTACACACAATTCTTCTTAGAGGGACAGGCGGCTCTAGCCGCACGAGATTGAGCAATAACAGGTCTGTGATGCCCTTAGATGTTCTGGGCCGCACGCGCGCTACACTGAAGGAATCAGCGTGTCCTCCCTGGCCGAGAGGCCCGGGTAACCCGCTGAACCTCCTTCGTGCTAGGGATTGGGGCTTGCAATTGTTCCCCATGAACGAGGAATTCCCAGTAAGCGCGAGTCATAAGCTCGCGTTGATTACGTCCCTGCCCTTTGTACACACCGCCCGTCGCTACTACCGATTGAATGATTTAGTGAGGTCTTCGGACCGGTACGCGGTGGCGTTTCGACGTTGCCGATGTTGCTGGGAAGATGACCAAACTTGATCATTTAGAGGAAGTAAAAGTCGTAACAAGGTTTCCGTAGGTGAACCTGCGGAAGGATCATTAACGTGTGTGTCCAGTTGACCGTTCGTCGCCGTCGGCGGCGGCGGTCGACGGGGACGACCAAAGTTAGGCTGGGCGACGACGTCCGCGTCGTCGCCGTTGAGGCCCGATAGTAACGGGAGGTTCGCCGTGGTGCGCGATGGGTGTTC